>BJCM01088983.1:0-17105 GCA_018326385.1 Flaveria bidentis | reverse complement strand
TTACTTTAACATTATTAAAACAAGGGACCATCCTTGAAAACAAATAGTGCAGTTAGAGACCAAATTCATAAGAAAAGTTTTTTTGGGACCAAATCCATAATTTACCTAAAATGATATGGACCATCCTTGTAATTTACTTTTTATTTTCTATAAATTTAATAGTGGAACTTTTAAAAAGATAAATAATCAAAGTTTTTATTTTGGTTTCATATATTTGTACTAATTTTTCACTTTTGCGTTTTGATTAAATAAGTAAAATTTTCACTCTTAAATTACTTAAATATTTAAGTTACACTCTTTTTTATGAAACCAAAAAAACTTTAGTTTGCTTCATATCAACAAATTGATAAAAGCTCGGATATTTCAATGTGAGGAACACAAAATTGTTTCTCTCGACAATAAAAATTAAAAAGTTCAAAAATTATAAATGTCAAGGAAGTAGTTAGTTTTAAAACATAACCAATAAAATAACAAACCCATAAGCCAACAAATGGAGAGAGAAATGACGAGACGTTGTAGAATCATAAGGAGGAGGACTAAACAAGAAATAGGAGCAATTCGAATGGCAAGAAGGGTGAAGGGCAAGACGAAGATAGAAAATGGATAATAAAACATGTCAAGGGCCCCCGACAAGGCAAAAATAACCTCTTTTGTCACCAATCTTCCATAAGGATGTAGCTTAAAAGAGTTGGTGGTGTAATTTAACAACATGAGAAGGTGGTGGATGCATTCGTAGCAATAAAGAAAGACAAATCGGGTCATCATTTTGGATTCATTCAATATCCCATCATAAGCAAAATGAAATAACTAGAAGTAAGATTAAGTAATTAATGATCATTTATGGATTGAATCATTGGGAGGTAGGAATGAGTAAGCCTATCTTATTGAGTCACATGATAAGGTGGAGTTAAAGAGAATTTATCAAAGTGATTTTTGTTCGTTATGTTATTTCTAGATTTAGATTTTTGCATATTTTTTATACATTTTTTAAGATAGAGATTTATAGAAAAAGTTTCATTCACACAAAAAGCCAAAGTCTTGCTAATATTTCTACAGAACAATTTTTATCTTGTATGTGGCTAGATTTGTAATTTTACATCAATTTCAAGATGATATATGAATAGTTGCAAGCTTTAATTGTAATGTCATAAGATTCATTTCTATTATACTCAATTTAAGCTTTAAATACTTGTACTCCATCATTTCCTAATTATATTTAAAGTATGACCATTATATTTTAATGTTATCTTAATCTATCTATGTCTATACTACTATATAAGACAACTTTTTTGGATAATATTGTAATTTTAATTCATTTTTAAGACACTTTAGAACAATTTTGTTACATTTGATACAAGTGATTATGCATAACAACTTGTTATTTACAAATTTGCTCATCCTTATAATAATATAGATATGTTTGATATTCCACATTAATTAAATAAAAAACAAAATAAGAGTTAACACAATAAGGGAGAGTTAGCTAAAGACATAGTCCTAAAAATATTTATACTCCTACGGCACCGCACGGATTTCACCCACTAGTATATATATAAATGACTATGTCTACAATTTAATATATAATATATGGGACGCCTTTATGTAGCAATAGCATTCATATCATCATTCATGCAAAATTAATTATGTAAAAAAAGCTCTTTAGTCCAAATGGTTCTCTTAGTTGAATATATGGAGATGCCAATCTTATCCATAATGAACGAATTGCATCGATTCATATCGATAGGGTTCCATTTCAGATTTGGGACAAAAGGTGTTTGATCGTAGTGGAGAAAGGACCAAAATCCATCACAGGATTGCATAGGAATACTAGTCTTAAAAGGAACAAATTATCTTAGAAGAAATAACCCTCAGATGGAACAATCGGGCATATAAAGTTGTCTTTGAAGACACAAGAGATTTGTCTCCAGATTTCATTCTCAAACTGTCATATCTCAATTAAACTTGAAACATAATAACTTTAACCATACTCAAGCCTCCTACTGGAATTCCTATTGTTGTCTAGATTCAAGTTAGCTTCATTCCTTACAAAGTCATCATTTTTAAAACTCACAACCAAGAGCTAAAGGGTCTATATTTCTTGGAAAAGATAATACAACAAAAAAGTATAATCATGACAGTTAGGTTTTCTATTCACAACCCAAAAAAAAACATTAGAAAGTCAAAATTCATTCAAAAAGTATTCAACTCATAGATTATTTTCCCACATCATAGAATAAAAATGTTGAGTCAAAATCTCATAAAAGGCCAATGTTAGCATATATAAATTCCCCGACACGTGAAGAATACCATAGGCTTTCCTGCACCTAAGGAGGAGATGAAGTTCCTACTCGGCCTTTGGATTATTTTGAATTTATCCTAGATCCAAACTACCCTACTCGTAAGTCTTAAGAGCAAGCAATCGGTAATTTTGAGGTGGTCTCTAAGACTAGACGTAGAGGATATTTGGGGGCGCCAAACATGATGACACAGACTCAAATAAGACTTCAAACACCATTATAAGATACTTAATAGGGGCTCCAAACCTATATGACATCAAACCTTTAACGGGCTCTAGACAAAATTTCTCATATTATGGCATCAATAGGGCCTTCAAACAATTATGAATATTCTTAATGAATCATTAGCAACAATAATCTGATTGAATATTCTTTGTGTGGAGTGTGGTCGAGCCTTTACTTTCATATCCAACAATTACGAAAAAAATGAGTCGGATCAATCGAATTCAAGCATGCTCAAATTTTATGAACCTCGGTCACAATCCCGTTAAAAGAACTTTTTGATCATAGCCCGAATATGCTCAATACAATATCTCTATGTTTCAACCCGATCCCATCTAAGTTTTCAATTTTTGGCTGACAAAGCAAGGTTTTGACTCGATTGTACAAACCGCCTACAACTTTCTCCTTACAGGGTAGACTCGGGGCTGCAAAGCTTTAACATGTGAAGTTGGGAATAAAAGAGTGAATTGCTCAAGAAAATAGAATTTGAAAATAGAATCAAAAATAAGAATAATCTAATTCAAACATAGATAGTTAGATGATATTATCGAGCAAAGAAGCTTATTAGAAAAGGAGAAAAAAGAAAGAATGGAACGAAAGAAGCAATTGACAAACATCCAAGCGAAAAAACTAAAAGACATAAAACAAAACTCTAGGGGTACATAGGCTCTTGAATGGTTTTTACCTTTATTTCATAATAACATTTTGAATCATCTTTGTGAAAGATTTTCAAAACCTTTTTAATTATTACTATGATTTCGATTACACTAAAAGCGCCCGAAGCTCATCTTTTATAACAATGATTCCAAAAGGAAATATTTAAACTTAGCCAATATTCCTAATCGGATGCATGAAAAAGATTTTCTCCAAAGTCCTGACTAATCGTTTAAGGTTTAACCCAATCATCGGTTCTGTCATTTCCAAACTAGAATCAATATTTATTGCTAAACATAATATCTATGATGGGTCTCTCATTTTAAATGAAACTCTCACCTGGCTAAAGAAAATCCAAGTTTAAGGCAATCATTATTAAAAAATTGTTCGATTCCTTGAATTTTGAATTTGGGCTTTATAAATTCAATCTTAGTCCAAATGGACTATCCTTACATAATGAACACAAAGAAAAATACATATCTATAATCTATAAATACTAATAATAAATGTTTCTTTTACTACTTATCATTTTTTTAAACCATATTTTTGACACTTGTTATTCTTTTAAACATTCTTATTTTATTTTTCCTCTTAAAGGGTATTAAAATAATTTAAACACTCAAATAATTTATCTATCTTCATAAAAGTTAATTTGGTTAATTAATACATGTTTCTCTCTCATCTATATTTTTTTAAAATCAAACTATGTTTTTAAAAATAAATTTTATCAAAAAAAATTAAAATTCATCTTTTTTCTAAAACATTGAACCTTTTGAAACAAAATATTTTAAATCAATCTTTTTTAAAAATAATATAAAAATATGGAATTTTTAAAAAGCAATTTTATTAAAACAACTAAAATAATTAGAAACTTGAGTTTTTAATAAACAAGATTTTTATAAACAATAAATTTTTGTATGAAAATCTTAAAACAAATATTTAAAAATAAAACTATTTAGATAAGAGAGTTAAAAATAGTATTATTGTTTTATCTTTTGAACAAATACGCATATATAATTTTATACATATCTTATATTAAAATATCGTACTGTAACTTTTCGTGTTTATTACTAACTATAATCAATTTAATAAATGAGTTTCTAGACTATCTATTTATCTATATATCTATCTATTTATCTATAACCTATCTATTGTGTATTTACTTGAAATAATTATTTATATGTAATTATAATCATATTTTATCTCCAAACATGGTTTTATAATTCATAATTTTTTATTACTAATTATTTATTATTTTATTTATTCAACTCGTGTATTACACGGGATACTAACCTAGTAAATTAATATAAGATAAAATGTTTAAAAACAAAATAATATAAAAAAATCAGATAATCTAATTTTAAAGATGAAAAAATAAGAAACTTACTTGCGGTTATAGAACTCATTACCGCCCCATAAGGTAAAGTCATTACGGGTTGTACTTAATGGCCAATACAAGCCATAGAACATTATGAATTGACTGCTTTGAACAACATGCATTTAGGGGGTATTTGGTAGGAAGGAATGTACTGGAATTGAGAAACTAGTACAAATTTTAGAGTAAATTATCAATTGCATCCCTGACGTTTGTACATTTTAACCACTTGCATCCCTACGGTTTAAAAATTGTCATCCGGCCCCTAACGTTTCATGTTATCTTTATTTGAGTCTATATGTTTTATTTTTATCTCCATTTGAGTTCAAATAAGTAACACTGTTAAGATTTCTATTAAAATTATTATTAAAAAGACGAAATTACCATTAATATTAAATAATAACATAAAAAACCTTATGGGTCCCATTTATCAACATCATCTTCTTCAAATCACCATCACCACAACCACCCCCATCATGATGTTGTGTAGCTCGTGGAGGAATCTGGAGTCCATTGACAGATCTCGTTCGTCGATTGATACATGAAACGATCGGAGAATCGATCGGACGGTGCGGCTTCGAACGTCGGTCGGACGACGCGGAGGCTTGTTGTGTAAAGTATCACTAGCTTCTCTGCTCCCGGAATTGTGATCTTGCCGCCGGAGTTCTTCAGTTTCTCCGGCGACATGGTGGTGGAAATCTGTGGTGATTTGTGCGATTTAGGCGTTTCTGGGGTGGAATCCGGTGGTAATTTGTGAGATTTAGGCATTTTTGCGGTGGCGAACGCACAAGCGAATTTGTTAGCGAGGTGAACGCGGTGGAAGATCGAGAGTCTTCTACCGGTGGCGGTGGTGGTGGTGGTGGTGGCGGAGGGAGGAGACGGTTGATCTAGGGTTTTGTTGAAGGCGATGGAGTTATTAGCATCATCATCAGTGAAGAGATTTTCAACATCTTTTAACGATGAACGAATGAAGTTGAGATTCGAAGGTGATTTACGGATTGAATTGTCAATTTCATCACCGAGAAAAGAAGAGAAGAAAACCTCCGGCGGTGGCGGTGGTGCAATGTTCAGAGAGGTTCGTAAGCGGTTAGGGAAAAAGGGATGGGGTGGGGCAACGGCGGTGGTACGATGACGGAGGTGGTTGCGGTGGTAGTGGTGAACTGGTGGTGGACATAAAGAGGGAGAAGATGGAGAAGATAGAGATAGTATAAAAGGGATGGGGTTGTGGATGGGTGAATTTTTTTAATAAATAAGGGTATTTTTATCATTTCACTAAAACTAACAGAAAAATCTAACGTCGTTAGTGTATTGGAGTCAAATGGAAATAAAAATGAAACGTTAGGGGCCGGATGACAATTTTGAAACCGTAGGGATGCAAGTGGTTAAAATGAACAAACGTCAGGGATGCAAATGATAATTTACTCAAATTTTAAGTAAAATTATGTTTAAGTGGGTAATGCATAAATGCATAAAAGAGGCTTTAAAAGTTTTCTAAACAGAAAAACCAAACATGCAGCTCAAGCTTTACATGACTCTCCTAATCACATTCTTAATCCTCCATAAATACCAATACAATCTCTTCTCCTCATAGAAACATGGAGATGAGCCAGGAGCCTATTGCAATGGCCACAGTGGCACCGAGAGCACCAGTGACTGCTCAACGTCCTGTTAGGACAGACCTCGAATCGTTCATTCCTAAGCCATGTAAGTCTTGATTTGTTTGTTCATGATTCGTGAATTAGTGCTATGATTGGGCTAAACGAGTGTTATATATTCCCTAGACATGGCTAGAGCCATGGCCGCACCAGACATGGAACATCCCGATGGTACACCAGAACACATGGCTCGAGGGATGAGCGTCCTTCAACAACATGTAGCCTTCTTTGATCAAGACAAGAACGACATCGTTTATCCTTGGGAGACTTACACCGGTAACTAACCAATGTTATACATATGATTTGTTTTCTTGCTTGACATCTTCTAACTGTATGCGCTATGGGACATGTAGGAATGCGTAAAATCGGGTTCAATGTTGTGATTTCCTTACTAGCTGCATTTATTATCAATACGGGGTTGAGTTATCCCACTCTTCCCGTACGTTCTTCATCTTCCTACAATCTTATATGCATTCATATGTTAATTTTAGTTTGATATAAAGGACAAACCAAAAGTTCGAGGCTTCCACATGCACAGGGTCTAGGGAGGGCCGGGCCAACTTTGGCCTTACGTACGCCTTATACATTGCATTTATGTTGCCTCAGTACGTAATGTTAGTTCGATGTAATTTGATTTTGTAGGGGTGGTTTCCTTCGCCGTTATTCCCTATATACATCAATAACATACACAAGTCAAAACATGGAAGTGATTCCGGGACTTACGACACTGAAGGAAGGTTTAGAACTTTCTTATACGGCCGTGGACGATTGAACCTTCATATCACGATCGCTTGTTCATACATTTGGTATAATTAAGGTTTATTGCTCTTCTCTGCTCAAGCTAAAACATTAATATTGCAGGTACATGCCAATGCAGTTTGAGAATATTTTTAGCAAGTATGCAAAAACAAAGCCAGACAAGCTCACATTCTCAGAGATTTGGAACATGACCGAAGGAAATCGACTAGCATTTGATATCTTCGGATGGTTCGTTCAAACAAGTTGCCCTTAGACTAAAACTTTTATTCTATAACATTGCATCGAGCAATATTCATTTCTTGATTCAAACTTAGAGTCGCTTCAGTTTTGACATTTATTTGTGTTAAAGATATCAACCGTAACCTTAATAAACAAATCAACAGAATAATTTATTATATGAGTTAACCGAACACAATACACTTAATTAAACAAGATAAACATATCAACCTAAATACAACCACTTTACTAGATTGGTACCAACCAAGTTTTGGTCAAAACAAGAATGAGAGGAGAAGACATCAACGACGTCATTAAAGAGTTTTTGCAATCATTTGTTATGTTTATAGTTAGTTGATAAGAACGGCAACTTTACGTGGTTGTAACACAGGACTGCTGCTAAGTTGGAGTGGGCTATCTTGTATGCACTTGCTAAGGACGAGGAAGGTATGCTGTCGAAGGAGGCGGTTAGGGGCTGCTTTGATGGCAGCTTGTTTGACTACTATGCCAAAATTAACCAAGCCTCACACAAGACGACATCCTGAACAACACATATTGAACTAATAAAGTGGTTATTCTCGACAATGTTAGTGATTTGATCGCAACTTCCTAATCATATCATCAGAAGATCTCCAGGTTATAGGATAGTCTACATCTACATTTGATCTGTTGCACCTGATAATCATGACCTGTTCTTCAAGAACTGGTTGATTTGGATAGCTTTTGTTCGTTAAATGGACTGATTTGACCAATCAAATTATATAGCACGTCAATGATCACTCTTATTAAACTTGCTAACTGGAACGAAACAAAATGGGCTACCACCTACAGGTCACCACCGCCACTATCATCATATACTCACCAACACCTCCACCGTCTGTTTGATAAAAAAAGTAGTTTGTTGTTTTTGACGTATCGTTTGTCCTCACCTTTCGCCCATATTGATAGGCTTAAATCTATAGACCACTCAAAACAAAATCCGTGAAAGTTCAATAACTATACTATATAATATATATGATCATTCTACCAACAGCCTCTTCTAAACCCTGTTACATTCAAAGACTTAAGTTATCATACTTGTTTTCCTCTAGAACACCAAGGTTGTCTGTGTAAACTGTGAAAATCCATCTTAATAACTTTTATTAGAGATTTAATATAGTCCGTGATGGATCGTCTCGATTATATGCACAACAAAAACATCTTATCGAAATAATACAAGGGCTATGTAACAAAAAGAAAGTCAAAAGTGCAATGGTCTAACTTGTTCTTTCATTTTCTCGTTCAATCTTTCTTGTAAATTAGTGTTGGGTATTCAGGATTCCACATATTGTTCTCCACATAGTTAATAAGTTCATCCTGCAAAATAGATGGTGTTGTGTAAACCGACTTTTGAAATAAATATATTGTATTTGGTTAAGTTATGAGAATACCTTATTTAGCTTACGAAGCTCGCGAGCATCCATTTCACGATAACCTTCTGCTAGATCTTCTTCTATTGCTTCACTAATTACAGCAGCAGCTACTTGCTTTGTTATATCACGAATGCTGTGGCACAAAAATGACAAATAAAACTGTTATAATTGTTTCTTTGTTATATCATGAGTTAATTCATGTCTATACCTTGATATTGAAGGGTATATAATTCCTTTGAGGACCTCCTCTTCGCTCATATATCCTGCTAGACTGTTATAATTCAAGAAAAAACGTAAGTTAAAGAATGTTGACAGTCGACATATTAAAAACAATCAACTAGCAAAACTGATTCCGCTTTTATAAATTTAGATAATTACCACTCAGCTGCAGCCTGTAGCATGCCATCTGAGACTACTCTAGAGCCAGATAGAAGAGTACCGAGACCAATGCTGCAGCATTTAGTAAAGATTAGAATAAAATCATACATGAAGTATAAGAAGTTTGGAAAAAGTTACTGAAAATAGAAAATTACCCTGGGAAAAGATACATATTGTTTCCCTGATTGCAATGGCCAATATGTCCATTTCCTATGGCAATAAAAATAAATGAATGTTCAAAGACAAGTCTTCCCAACAAACTTGTTTGAAATGAAATTGTTTCAATTCTAAAAGTAAAATCATGAAAAATAAGAAGACAAACCGAGATCCACATCAGGAAACGGGCTTCCACTTGCATAAACAACATTTTCTCCCACAATTGAAAATGCTTCTTCAGGGGTGCATTCAGCTGTCATCAACAAATATAAAAGTAAATATAAGAAATCATGTGTAAATGTCAAGTTGTTAATGTAATACCAACATACCATTGGTTGTGGGATTTGACATTGCAAATATTGCTGGTCTTGTTGAAGTTGACCCTTTAAGTGCTTCCAATACCTATACTTAGAGTGCAATTTTATTAACACAAAATTATACAAAAGAGAGCATAATCAGTGTATTAATTAATATAATTAAACAATACCTCCTTAGAAAATAAGCCTCCAACTGCAGACAACCCAAGGAGTACATCAGGTTTTACTTCCCGAACCTGATCAATAATATCCAACATTTGATCAATAAATAGTATTACAAGAAAAAAAGATAGATTCAATAAGGATTAAGAACTTAAACACACCACTTCTACAAGACTGGCCCCTTCCTTCAACCCTTGGCGGCCAATCTCTTTAGTCTTTCTTGCAAACGGTTTTGCATCTTCATCAATATTTTCACGCTCCTCTGTTACCAAACCCTAATTCATCCCCAAATAATAAACCATATGATAATTTATGTGGTGCATGTTTGTAATCATAAATAATTATTTAGCTAATTATATGCTTACGTTAGCATCAACAACCCAAAACTGACTCCCCGCACTCTCATATGCCAATTCATTATTTCCCAACATTCTTGCCATTGTTTTCCTAGCAGCATTCAGTACCCCAATTCCTGCACTGCAACATTTGCAGTCTCATATTTATTATTTTACTGTTTTTATGATGAAATAATTAAAAAAATACCAAAATAAATAATACAAACCTTCCAGCACCAGCAACAACAATTTTTTGTTTTGGAAAGTCGATCATTGGCTTTCCTTGTGCTCTCACAGCTCCAAGTAGACCAGCAATAGCAACTCCAGCTGTTCCCTGCAACAAAATTAAATTTTTAACAATTTTCTTTCAACTAAGCATATCAAGATGATGGGAGTTGTATCAATTGTTTACCTGCACGTCATCATTAAACATTCTGTAGCTGTTTCTATAGCGTTGCAGTAACTTGAAGGCCCACTTGCTTTGAAAATCTTCAAACTAATATCAAATTTGAATATTCATGAGAAAAATGTTGAATACAAATGATCATTTCACCCTGTAAATGCATCCCGTGTAAAAAATTTACACAACACAAAAATAATCTAGAAGAAATGATTACCTGTACTATAACATGGGGCCAACGAGTAAAGACAGCTTCCATAAACTCATCAATAACAGCAAGATACTCCTCACCATCAAGACGGTGTTGTTGCAATCCCAAATCTATACAAATAGGGTAACATGTACCAACTTTAAAAAAAAAAAAAATTTGTATCCTATTCGAATTATTTATTAAAATTTTTTGGTCAATAAATATAAGAATATATCAAAAGCATACATAGGGGGTCTTTAAGAAGGGCCTCATTGTTGGTTCCGACATCAATCATTATAGGGAGCACCTGTAACAACAGAAAAAATGTCAAAATCAGAAAGAAGAAACATATGTCGGGAGACAAAATAGAAGTAAAGATGCACTTGTTTGTCTGGTTAACTATGGAAGTAGTTATATAAATATCTTGAGAAAATCATAAAAGAAGCAAGAAATGCTATAATTACTCTTTGAGGGTTTATTCCTGCAGCAGCAACATATAAATCTAATTTTCCAATTGCAATACCAATACCCTGAACTCCAAGATCACCAAGACCTAATATTCTGCTTCCATCAGTAACAACAATCATATCAACCTACATAAAATAAGATGAGTCACATTCATTTTGATGTTAAGTCCTTTTCATAATAATAACTAGAAAAAACAGTAAATAATTATAGATAAACAGAAGTAACACAGACCTGCTCAGCAGGCCAATTATAAACCATTGACATCATCTCTCCACGGTCAGCAGCACTAAAATACATCCCCCTTGGCCTTCTAAACAACCCACTGTATTTCTGGCAAACAAGTCCCACTGTGGGAGTGTATACTATAGGGGCATATTCCTCAATTTTGGCAATTAGAACCTGGCACGTATAAGCATTAAGACGCATGTTCAAAAACACATTCATTTTTAATTCTTGGGGCCTTATATGTATGTACATTTGTTTAATGTAATACCGGTGATTATAATGAAGTATGTATACTTAAGCCTCAAAAAGCGCTCACCTTATAGTACATTGTCTCATTTCTGTCATGTAGCCTATTAAGGATTCGCCACTTGGCCAAAGAATTTGTATCGGATGGTCCATCCCTAGCGTTTACCTCAAGTCTCTTCAGGTCAGTCACTGTGAATTTAACAAATTACTTTCAAAATATATTTCAAGGCTTGATGTACGTAGTTTCTTTATGAGTATATTACTAAATAGTAGTCCTGACCAGATAAAGACATAAGTAGATGGGTGTTTTATCGTTTCTTGTGCGATTTACATTCCTGTGTAAGTACCATGGTTTACCCACCAATCACAAGCTGCTTTGTTTGTTTAATTAAATTTCACTACTTCAACAAAACTTCATAACATTTTTAACTTAACTAATTTCACTCACTGAACAAAACAACACCAGATAAGTAGTTATTGTTTGAGATGTTCAAAACCAGATAGGTGAAGTAGTGTCTTAGTCTCTCTCTACACTATAAACAAAGGAGACCCCTAATGTGGTGGTTACTACAGGAGGATAAAGCCCTTAGCCATATTATGAAATTATGGGGAAGAGTTATTGAAGGAAATAATTAGACAGGAGCGTAATAGTGAATCAATTTGAATTTATGCCACAACAGTCTACTACGAAAGTTATACACATTTAAAAGCGATACACAATATAAACAAACTTATGGAAAAGTATAGTGAGAGGAAGTGGAATTTGCATATGGTGTTTATCGACCTTGAAAAGACTTACAACCGTGTTCTCCGTTAACTGATTTGAGTTAGGGGATTCCTTGGAGGTATATCAAGCATTCTAGCACGAGCGCAAGGTACAGACTCCTGCCCTATGGAGGTGGCTCTTCCCAATGGATCGTCAAGAAGCCTTAGAGTGCAAAGGTTTGTGAATATGTCGTTCTAAAACCAAGTATCTTTATGGTAAATTCAGTGATGCCAACAAGAACACTCAAGTCACTATTGAAGGATAAGTTGTCACGCAGACTACCAAGTTCAAGTATTTGTTAGGATTAAGCACACACAACCAAAACCAATAAACAACACAAGATATAGCGTGGTATGTCTAAGCTGACCTACGTCCACGGGTGGCAACTAGGTAATTCTTTAATTAAGTGTAAATTTTGGTTACAAGTACATGGCGTATAATGTATAAGTAAAGAGTAAAGACTAATCTAGGGTTGATAACTTCATGATTTAGAAATCACTATACGGGCTGGGCATAGGAAAAAGTTGAAGGTAGCTAAGATGAGGATGCTAAAATGGAGGTGAAGGGAATACAAGGTTACACAGGATAAAAAACAAAGTTTTCAAGATAAATTAGGGTTGGCATGCATTTCAACAAAATAAGAGATGAATGATTAAAATGGTGTGGGCATGTGCAGAGGAGACAAATGATAACACTAAAAACCCTAGAAACTTGAAGAAAGAAGAAGCAAAGCTGGCCCAAACAGATGTGGGGCAAGCAGATTAGGCAAGATCTAATAGACTTGTATCTCTCTCGAGACATGATCGTTGACAGGATTTTATGGAGACGTCTGATAAAGGTTATAGATTAATAGGGGAATGTATAGATTTGTCTTAGCTTCTCCTACTCCTTTGTTTGCCTTCTACTTTGGGGTAAGTACTAGCTACTTTATGTTATTTGTACCTCTTACTTCATTTTCCTTATCTACACTTTATGTTATTTGTATGTTTATACTTTAGATTTCTCAAATAATGTTTCTTGAGTTGGGGGTCTCAGTAAAGCAACCTTTCTATCTTGTGAGATAATGGGAAGATTTGTCCACATCTCATCCTCCCTAGACCCATTAAATAACGATTGATATGAGTGACATTATATTAGGTACGTTTGTTTGTATTTTGTTTAAGATGTATCATTAACAACTAATTAACTCAAGTATAAAAGTTGTAAGGAATACAGTTAGAGGCTGATGCAATCAAATAACAACTAAAACTCTTAGCATAGACATGTGAAGTACAAGTAAGTTATTTCGAAAGATTTGATACAACAAAATGAATTATGTTAAGTATCAAATCCTCCGAAACCAAAAGACCAAATCTTCTGAAGCCAAAAGATGAAGTCTTCCGAAGCTTCAAAGACAAAGTCTTCCGAATCCAAAAACTTATTTCTTCCGATACAGAGAAGACAAGTTTTTTTTTTTCTATATCAACTTTTGACCAAAGCTGGACAACTTTCCGCTACCACCTCTGATGACTCACCAACTTATATGAGTTGGTGAAAAGTTCATACTTTTGTCAAATTGTAGATTAATGTATTTTGTATGTAACTTTCTAGTTTTATACCTTTATGCTTTTTTGTAATATATAAGGATGCGAGCTATGGCATGTCGTCAAATGTCAAAAGTCAAGCTGCATTTTTGACTCTACATTGATCTTGTTGTCCAGATTAATGTTTCCAGCTAACTTTCAAAGTATGACAGGTTGTAGAATATAGTATAAAATATCTCAAGTACTTGTATATTTAGATAAGCTTTGTAACACTTGTAAAAACTTGAGAACAATACACATCATTCTTAGAAAACTATATTTGAGTGTTCTTGTTTATTGTTCTTGTTACTTGTGTTAAATGTTTCATCCTAACCGATTCTCTATTAAGTCTGTTATTGTGAAACTGTTGCATTGACCCCTTTCAACTGTCTTGCAAAAGTGCTCGAAATCGAATATCTAAAAATAGCATCTGAAATTTCAGGTGGTTGCTTTCGGTATCTGAATCCGTAACTGAGATTTCAAATATCCGCATATTCAAAAATTCAAATACGGATTTAGATATTGAAACGAATATGTGAGATTCTAATAAACATATTAATAAATATTATACCTCGGATATTGAATTCATATTTGCCATTTTAATTTTAAAAAAATACAACAAATATTATATTTCGTAAATGACAAAGGAAACAAAAGTGCAAAGTGAAACCCTAGTATCATATATTCAATTCATTTCACCTTTTAATATTAAAAATAATAAGTATTATATTTAAGATAGTTCGGAAATCCAAACTATCCAAATTTTTATAAAAAAATTATCTGTATATTATTTAATGATTGGACGTAACATTGATCCTAAGTTCATAACATATACATAACAAGATAAATTAGAGCACAAAAGCAGCTATAACCACAAAAAAGTTGATGATTAATTTGTGTATTCACTTAAAAGTCTTGGGAAGGAAACATTACCCACCTAGTCCTAGTTACCCATTGTATATGTTCATATAAATGTATAGTATAGTTCTGTTAGATGTATCAAGCTAAAAGGACCTATCGTAAGTGATAACTTAAGCATGTGAAGGCATGAACCTATAGACAAATGTTGAGTTTCAAGGGATTCATATTAGATTAGCATTCATAGACCAAACTTTATGCAATAACATAATAAAAACTATAAAAACAACCGTTTAAATTAATCAACTATGGGTAACTGGTTAAAAGAAAGAAGTTTAGTCGCTTACTAAAGCGTTCAATTTGCTGTTCATTGCTCATGACATTTGGAGGTAAAAGTCCACGTAGTTCAAGACGATCTCTTTCAGTCATGGAGAACGCCGTTCCCTGTTAACAAAATTGCAAATTTAACCAACTGGCAATTCACATAAGTCTTTGCAGCTTGAATGTAAGATATAGACGCAAGACATCCTCTTCAACACGCAAAAAACACTAGCATCTACCAACTACAACTTCACAATAAACTCAAGTACCATTTATAACCATGAACAATATATCAATCAACATTGTTAGGCATCTAAGGTGTCAACTAACACTTCTAGGCGTGCTTGTTGACTCTGCAAATTCTAAACATCATTATCAATGTGCATTACGCAACACCACTTGATTAGGCTTTATCCTTAGTTCACATCTACAGTTGAATCAATATCTAATCCGATAATTTAGCTACAATACTATCAATCTCGAACTAACACAGATCATACGCTGCAAGTCATTGCAAGATAAATCAATCTGAACAACTGATTTCGCATCACAAGCAGATTCACTAAAAACTTTACCTTGTTGAACCAGGGATCATGAAGAATATCGAGCCCTTGCTTATGAACAATGGTGGGTCGATGACCTTCGATGGTGGTGAAGGATCTTGAAAGCCTGTGCTGTAAGCATCTGATCATCGACGACGATAATCGCATCTGGCGAGAGAAATTCGACATTTTTGGCTCCGGATAAGGGGGAAAATTGAAGAAATTTAGGTCACAGGTGTGCCCTAAATAATTGGGGCAGAATCTTTGGAGGTTGAAACCATAAAGTTGCTGTTTTTAGAAGGTGAAAGGTTTTCGCTACCAGGTTTGACTGACTGTCATCAACGGAATGGTGTCGGTAACAAACGCTCCAATCGGGTCGGGTCGGGTAAATAGTGGCCACACAAAAATGAAAAGATATTATAATAGGATGTATTGCATGCAATAAATATGAGTATGACTTTAAAAATCTTGATTTTTAAGTATTGATTTATAAATATTATGGAATCATGTGAATATACAAAACTAGATTAGTATATCGTGTATCATATGGGTTTAATAAATAAAATAAGAGTAAATTGTTGTTTTTCTCCTCGTGGTTTGTTTACATTTGCCATTTACATCCAAAATACGTTTTTTTGCATAGGCTTCCTCAATGTTTAAAAATGTTATCATTTTCATCCATAATAGTTAACACCAAGTGAAGGGCATTCAAGTAATTATACATATAATAAAAAAACCCTACTTTTCTACAAAGTTACGTACGTGCCTATCTCCATGGAACATGTCAAACAGAAATCCCTCTTCGAAGAAGCATAGGATCGAGTTACAGTGAAGGTTGCCATCTTTGTTCATCTTCGACTTTATCTACTGCTAACCAATGGACGTTGGGGAATGGTTGGTTTGACATGAGAAAGACTTTGATTTGAATGATGTTTATGGTAAAAACCCTACCTTCTTCACTATTGAACTCCATCATGGTGGAGAGTTTAGTAATTTTTCAGATATAACATATGATCTTGGTAAGATTGATTTTATTGATATGGTTGATTCTGACCGGAATCTCTGTTATCGAGGTTCACCATATGGTTGAGAAACTTGGTTATGATAAAGAAGATGTAATGAGATATCATTCTAGAATTCCAGGAGATGAGTTGGAATTTGGTTTAAGGCCCTTAGCTACAGATAGGGATGTTACTAACATGGTAAAATATGTTAAGAAGCATAAAGTTATTGAGGCTTACGTGGAGCATAAAGTTAAAAGATAAAAATACTTGTATGGATGATGATGAAGATTCTAATTTCATAGTAGACGAAAACAACATGATTATAGATTATAATGTTGCAGGATCGGTGTTTGTCACTTAAACATAATATTTTCTCTCAAACTCACCTAGAACAACACTCGGGTATAGAAAGAATCAGTAAGAGTTGATCACAATATAGAAAGTAATAAAAAAAACAGAAAGATAATTTTCAAGATACTTTTATATATTGATTCTCAACTCAAAATACAAGACTCTTACAAGCAGATGTTGTTATGTCCCACTTGGTTACAATGAGTTTCAAAGAGAACCTATATATAATACTAC
>BJCM01088979.1:0-16368 GCA_018326385.1 Flaveria bidentis | reverse complement strand
AACACAATGGTCATCACTTGTAAACTCTTTCTTTGGCATTCTAGTTACCAAATCATTCTTAATAAGTTTATTCATGTTCTTAAAGTTTACATGACACATTCTTTTATGCCATAGAAAAGACTCATCATTATTGGCTTTAGACAGAAAGCATGAAACTTCTCTAGAGGGAGATGTTTCTTGCAAGTCCATCTTGTACATGTTCCCTTTCCTGGGGGCTCTAAGCAAGATATGCTTATGAGGAATAATCACCCTGAGCTTGAGAACAATGCACTCATGCTCAGTAAAGAGCATGTTATGACTCTCATCATAAAATTGGGATACACTCAGAAGATTGTACCCAAGATCCTTGACAAAGTTTACCTCTTCAATGCTGAGCTTACCATTTGTGACCTTGCCCCTTCCAGAAATGTAACCACCTTCATCTCCTCCAAAAGCAATTGGCCCTCCATCAATCCTTTCAAAGTTCTAGAGTAGTGACCTATTGCATGTCATGTGCCTAGAACAGCCACTGTCAATGATCTAGACATTTTTGTTTGTCCTGAGCTGTCCCTGCACAAGGAAAATGATTGAAACCCAAGCCTTATTTGTCTTGGGCTCAATAATTGAAACAGAAGGTAATGCAACAGTAATAGATCCTATGGTTGTGCTAAGAGGATCTTGAGCTGTTGTTGAGGGAGAATTCTCAATCACTTGGTCTTTCTTAGACTTCCACACCACCTTTGGAGTCTTGTACTTGACCTTCAATACTTTGGAAGCTTTTGATACTTTGGAAGTTTTGATGACTAAACCTTCAGAAGATTCTACAGACACTGCAGCAGACTTTAGTGCTTCGGAAGTATTCCTTTCTTTCGAGACCAACTTTTCTTCCGAAGGCAATTTTTCATTTGCCTTCTTCTTAGATTTGGAGTTTTCGAAGGAAACAGATTTTCCTTCCAATGCCTGAATCTTCTTAGAACTCTTGGAAGTCCTTGGTTTGATCATGTGAAGAGTACCCTTGGGATTGTATGGACAATCCTTAGCAAGATGAGTAGTACTCTCAGACATAACACACTCTATTTTCTTCTTCCCAAGAGCCTTCTACTGGGAACAAGACTGAATTTGGTCACATCCCTTCTCCACCCTCATCTTTTCAGATGTTGAGACAGTCCTTTTGGGCTGAGAACTGTTCTTGGAGTTGGATGGTCCAGGCTGTGTAGCAGTGATACATAACAGATCAGTCTTCTTCTTGTTACTGAGATGATTTGAACAAGAACCAGAACTCTTAGCAGAAGAGTTTAGGTTGATGTCTTCGATCTTTACTACTTCAAACCCTGCAGAGATAAAAACTTATTTCTGCTTAGAGTCAAAAGTAGCCTTGATCTCTTGAGCCTTTCTTGCTTTTCTTTTGCTCTTACTAATCAAGTTCTTTCTCATTGACTTGGTCATCACAGTCTTCTTCTTCTCCTCAGAAGGATAGTGGCCCTTCTTAGAATCCTCCTCATCACTCTTCTCAAAGGAATTCTTCACTATCACTTCTTCATCATCTTCACTTAAAGAATCTATGAGAGGAAGCTCATCTTCACAAGTTCCACACCTAGGTGATCTTACTGACAAGATTGTGTGTGGAGGAGCTATCTCATTTGATCCTAGTCCCTGTTTGTTTTGATAGCACACCTTGTTGTACAGGGATGAGGATATCATGTTCTTGAAGGTCTCTTCTTCAAGAACACATTTGTCTGCCCTGGCTTTGCTAATCACAAGCTCATCCTGGCACTCAGTTAGCTTGGTTATGAGATCCTTGATCTGAGTCCTAAAATCTGTATGCTTATGTTCTAGAACTGAAATAGTTTTCTCTAAGTCCTCTAACTTCAGTTTATAATCATTTTCAAACTTTCTAAAATCAGCTTATAAAATGTTTAGGGACTCAAGATCAGATCTCATTTCCAAGTTATAGGACCTATATCTATTTACTTTAGCAATACATTTAGGGGTACAGAGATGTTCCAATACCTTGGCTTCATCATGATCTGCCATCAGTGCTTAGTTTCGAGAAGCATCTTCCACCTGAAAGCTCCAGTCAAAGCCTCCTTCTTCAACAGCAACAGTAGCTTGCTGCTTTGGCTTCTTATTCTAGGTAGCTTTGTCAATGTAGTTGGGTCTAGATTGTGTTTGGCCACCATTTGTTCTAGGTGCCTTACACTCCCTGACAAAGTGATCCATCAAGTTACAGTTGTAACACTTGACTTTGCCTTTGTTCAGGCCAAACTTTCCACTGGTTGCATTGCTTGGAAACTTCCTTCCTGTCCTCTTGTAGAACTTCTTGGCTCTGTGAGTGAGAAGAGCCATCTGCTGAACTATCTCCATGTACTCCAGATCATCTTGATGGATACAGTCTAGGTCTTCAAGAGTGAAAAGAAAGTTGCCACAACTTTCATCAGAAGACACAAAGGCTTGAAAAGAGCTTGTCTCTTGGAATAGGCTTCCTTGAGTGTAGTTCTCCCTTGGTGTCTCTGGGAAGATGATGAAAGGACTCTTTGGTTAGTTGTCAGGGTAGCATATGAGATGATGTTGGGGTTCTATGCTATCCCTTTCAACCACATGCAGGATTGAACCCATTTGATTGTTAGAGTTGCCAGATGAACTTTGCATGTTCATCTCTATCTAGTAGCCACTGAGAATCCTATACAACTCTGTCAGAGTGAGAGTTTTGAGATTTTCAGTCCTCTTGATCACCACACAGTAGTTTGTCCACTGCCTAGGAAGTGAGGACATGAACTTCCTTACAATGTCCTTGTTTTCAAGAGAAACTTCTCCATTCACAAGGGTATCCACAATCTCAACATACCTAAAGTATTGCTGAGTCATGGTTTCACCTGTTTTGAAGGTGAAGTTTTCAAACTATTGCTTTAGGAGATCCTTATTGTTCTCCTTGGCTTCAGATGAACCCTCATACATCAGTTTCAATGCATCCCACAGCTGTTTAGCTGTTTTGCATTTCTTGAAACCTTTGTATACAGAGTTTGGAAGAGCTGTCTAAAGGGCTATCATGGCTTTTCTATCAATCTCTACTCTCTTCCTGTCTTCATCAGAGTAGTTTGCCACAGCCTTAGGGATCATACTAGCACCGGTATCAGAGGGGGTGCTAGGTATGTAAGGTCTATTCATAAAAGACTCCCACATTCTTGAGTCTAGAGACCTGATAAAACCTTTCATTCTCCGGCACCAGGTATCAAAGTCATCAAGAGTGATCATTGGGGACTTGTTCATGGTTCCAGTTTTCATATCAGTCTTGGAAATGGCTGTCATTTGAAAACTTGAGTATTTATGTGTGTGAGGGATCTTAAGATGGTGAGATCTTATATCAAGAGCCTAAAAGCTCTGATACCAAATTCAGGACCGGTGAAGGGGGTCACTTACAACACAATAACACAAAGAGGAGAGCAACTTAACTTAATCAAACAGTGAAATAGATTAACCACAAGTAAAGACACTAAGAACACAAGTAATGTAAGAGACAGAACATAAAAGCAAGATACACAAGTGTATGGTTTTCAAGGTTGTAGTATATTGCCTTCTCAATATTCTATTACAAGTGTTACAAAGCATAAAGGAAAATTACAAGAACATGAGATACTTATACTACATTCTACAGCCGGCTATACTATGAAAGCCAGTTGGATACAAGTGACTAGACACAAACAAAATTGGTAGAGTCAAAAGGCAGATTGCCTTTTGACTAGTGACTATGACATGTCATAGCTCACATCCTTATCTATTACAAAAAGGATAAAGTACATGAAGTAGAAAGTTACACACTCAAGACCTCAATGTACAGTTACCAAAAGCATGGACCTTTTCACCAACACATGTAAGTTGGTGACTTTACAGAGTTACAACGGAAATGGGGTCCAGCTTTATGGAAAAATAGATTAGATAAAGCATGTTACTAAAAGTCTTCGAAAGAAATCTGTCTTCAAGAGTTGAGCTTTTGAAGACTTTGTCTATGAAGCTTCGAAAGACTTCATCTTTGGCTTCGGAATATATAGGTCTTGGCTTTAGAAGATTTCACACTTAGAACATTTCTGTTGCTTGTGTGAAACTTCCGAAGCATTCTTCTTCAGTACTTGTGCAGCATGCACGCAGAAAGACTTTGGTTGCTTTAGCCTCTATATATATTCTCTACCAACCTTTTTAGGGCATTTTACAAGTTGACTAGGGTAGGTGATTGGCTAACTTTTGAGAAAAGAAAAACGCCCAAACCTCCTCTAGTGTTACAAACCATAACCAGTTTGAAACATTGGAATGGCCATTTCTTCTTCATTTATGCTAGTGTAGTTCCTTTTGAGATACATTGGTTGAAAACTAGTAAGTGCATTCAACACCCTTTTCCCGAACCCGACACGTATGACATGTATGCTTACGACCTCTTGAAAGCCAAACCAACTCCCCTTCATAGCTATTCTGAGCATTTTCTTATAATGGTCGTGTTAGTCGTAACTGGACTGACCTTAACATGTTTCCGTTCATGACTTATCAAGGGAAACATAAGTGGCCTCCCCCCTATGCCTTAATCTGCATGTTCATGCACCTGATTATTGTTTATATGTTATGCTTTCACAGGGATGGGGCTCTTCAAGCGCATGAAGCTATCTACCAAGGAAGATGTTACGGAGCAGGTTGAGGCTTGGTCTGAGGGCACAGCGCCTATATTGGAGACGACTGACATTTTCGTTGTTCCACCAGGTGAATCTCTTCCACTGCCCTCCCGCAAGCGAAAAAGCGATGACGAGACCGCACCCCCTGTAAGCCGACCCAAGAAGAATCACCAGAAAGGGTTGGGTGGTCCAAGGCTTATACCGAGGTCATCACCCCCCATCCTCTTACTTTTGTCGCGGCTCGCAGGGCAGCTCCCTCAGTCGCGGCTGGGGTGTCATTAGGCTTGGAGTCGGGTAGTGCTAGTTCTACACCCATGTCTATTGATGGCCAGTCTGTTGGTGACTTCAGTAAAGGGAAAATGGTTGCTTCATCTAAGGACTCTGATCTAAACATGGAAGATAGGTTTGTTCCCGATTGGGATTTGACTAATGCAACTATTTTCAAAACTCCGGATTCATGTAAAGTGTTTATGTTCGCATCACGCACACCTGTTGAATTTTATCATGGCGAAGGTCTGAAAAACAAGGAGTTGTCCAATTCTGGGTGTTTGGCCGTGGTGAATGGTTTATTCTCCTTTGTTGAAATTCACGGACATTTGGTCGATGGTGTCAATGAGATTCTTATCTCAAGAAGCATGTGTCAAGATTAGAGGCCGAGAATACGTCTCTCAAGTCTCGTTGTGATGCGTCTGAGCTTGCTAAAGAAAAACTTACCCAGGATCTCAGTGGTGTCCAGGAGGAGCTTTGTATTCAACATATTGCGGTGAAAAAGCTTTCTTTGGAATTGAAGGATAATAAAACGGCTTCCGAAGGTCGTATTGCTAGCCTCGAGGAATAAGTAGTGTATCTCATGTCTGAGAAGGAGTGGATCATCTCAGATGGTGTCAGTTTGGCTTTTAATAAAATACATAATAGTGACGAGTTTCTTGATGCTTTGGCCAAGATCAATAGCCTTTCCAACAAAATGGGGTATAACGCGGATCTGTTGGATGGAGCTCGCTTCGTTGTTGAAGGCAAAAAACCTGAGGAAGCCAAGAACTTTGACAAGAATGCACTGAGAAAACTACGGTTTGAATCCAACCGCTTTGACAAAGCCACTTTTCCCATGACTGAGACCATGGCTGCTATGTACGACTCGAGAATTGATGAAATCAAATCGTTCCTAGCCCCTCCTGCTGAAGACCCTGCTCATGTTTAGCTAGTTTGTCTTTGGGTGTCTTTTCTTTTTTTTATGTTTGTGTAATGTTTCTAAACTTGTATTCGACTCTGTGTTGTCTCTTTTTGTTTAGGTAATGGTATTAAATTTTAGCACCTTATATGTATGTTTATAAACCATGGTTGGTTTGTTCGACTGTCTTATTTTTTGCATGTTTTTGGCCGTGACTCACCTTGAGAAAAACAGTGTTGGCCGCGGCTCGTATTGTAGCTGTTGCTTTGGCCACGGCTAACCTTTTGGTCGTTAGTCTTTCGGTAACGACTTGCCATGTGGTGACTTTCTTTTTAGCGCAACCCGCCTTGTGATTAGTACTTTGGCCACGGTTCATCTTGGGATTATGACTTCGGTCGTGACACGTATTGGGTTATGACTTTGGCCGCGGCACACCCCTTGGTTGTGGCTTTTAGCCGCAGCACACCCCTAACCTATGACATTGGCTGTGACTTGCCTTATGTTGTGGCTTTTGGTCGCGGCTTGTCCTTTAGTTATAACTTTGGCTACAGCTTGAAATGGTTACCAAAGTATTTCTTGGTTGTGACTGTCACTATTTTGTATAATATGTTATTTGGCCTCATGTTCTGTAGGCAAGACAGAATCTCGGTCGTGTCTACCATCGTTGGTTTCAGCCATGGTGCGGTCTATATTTTGTTTAAAATTGTCAACTTTCTCACTCGTTTTGATTTTCAGTTACTTGTTTTTCTGGCTTTGGTTATTTGCCGAGTGGAAATGCATATTTTTGAGTGGCACAATTGTCTACCAAAGTATAGCCATGTGTTCGAAGTGATGTATTGGGTTTTCTTCGAGATCTGGTTACGAACAATGAGTTTTACTATCAAACTTTGAGAATGGTCCGTACTTGCTTATTTGTTTGCTCTTGGCATGACTTTTTGTGGCTTCGTTTGCTTAAAGTTGGTTGGCAAACGTTAGATTGTTTGATTATTTACTACACCGCCCATAAAAGTCGCTTGAATGATTACAACGACATCTCACTTCTTTTTCTTTGCTCGTGCGTCATTTTGGTTTCATCGTTTGTTATGACACTGGTTATAAAAAGATTCATTGATCTGTTATAACTACTGGTGCTCGCATGCACCTTTTTAAGGAAAAACGAGTTACAACATTAAGAACCTACTACCTATTACATGTAGCATCGTCGGAGCTGAGCTCCATTCCAAGTTCATGGAACGGGCGTTCCGTCTAACTTTCCTATTTTGTAAGTTCCATTCATTCCAACTTCGATTATCTGATATGGACCTTCCCAACGAGGTCCGAGTTTTCCTAGGCTTTCGATCTGACTTGCTTCATTGCTTCGCAAGACGTAGTCTCCTGGCTTGAAAGATTGTTTCTTCACCCTTGAATTGTAATATCTTTCTACTTCTTTCTTTTGTCTTGCCTCATGAATAGCTGCTATCATCCTTCGCTCTTCAAGTAAGTCCAAATTTATCTAAGTTCTGCCTCATTGTTGGTTTGCGTAGCTTGTAAGACACGAGTTGATGGCATTCCAACCTCAGAAGTATCATGGCCTTTGATCCATAGGTCAAACTGAATGGGGTTTCTCCATGACTAGTCTTTGGCATGGTTCTATGGGCCCAGAGGACACTTGGTAATTCTTCGATCCAGTTCTTGCCTTCTAAGCCTAAACGTGTCTTAATTCCTTCCACAATACTTCTGCTCACTCTTCCAACATGGCCATTGCCTTAGGGATGGGCCTCCAAAGTTAGAATATGTTGTATCTTCAAATCTCCGCACCATGATTTGAAAGGGTTTTCAGCAAATTGCTTGCCGTTATCTGTCACGATGAACAATGGAAGCCCGAAACGTCATATGATGTTTTCCCAAACTTTTTAACCTGCTGCCCCGTAATTATTGCAAGAGCTTTGGCTTCCACCTATTTCACGAAGTAATCGACTGCTACTAACAGGAATTTAATTCTTCCAGCTGCTTCTGGGAATGGGTCGACGATGTCCATCGACCATTTTTTAAAAGGCCAAGCAGCACTAACAGGGATCATATCATTTTTTGAATGGTAACACATAGGGGCGTGCTCCTGAAAACTTTAACATCTTTGGATCTCGGCCACGGCGCTCCTATGAATCCCCGCCAGTAGTATCCTGCTCCCATTGCCTTGGCTACCACCATCCTTGGGCCTGCATGGATTCTATACCTTCGTGTATCTCCCTGTTGACATAGTTGGCTTTGTCTGGTGTGAGACAACATAATAGTAGTCCCATATATGACCCCTTGGTGTAATTCATAATGTAGAGATTTTGCTTGTATTACGTGTGCCTCTCCTCTTTCTTTCGGCAGGTCCCCGTTTACCAGAAATCTGATAATCGGTGTTATCCAGCATTCCTCCAGTACACCTTCTATGGAGGCTATATCATTTTCTTCGACTAACGACGCCTGCAATACTTCAACTTTCACCTCCTTAGCTAGGTGTCCAAAGTTGATGGAGGCCAGTTTGCTGAGGGCATCTGCTTTCTTGTTCTTGCTTCTCGAGACTTGCGAGACGCAACATTTTTTAAACTACTAATCATGCTCTTTGCTTTCCCCAGGTAAAGCTTCATTGTTTTCTCTTTTGCGTCATAGGACACGTTAATCTGCTTTGCAACCAGCAGTGAGTCTACATGAGCATGGAGTTTTTGAATTCCCATTTGCTTAGCCAACCTTAAGCCAGCCAATAACGCCTCGTACTCTGCTTCGTTGTTGGAGCTCCTAAAATCTAACCTCAAAGCATAGGTTATTTCCTCTTGCTCAGGTCCCACTAATATCATTCTAGCGCCCGATCCTTCATCGTTTGATACGCCATCAGTGTGCAAGCACCATTCCTTGTCATCCTAACTCATGGTTTTTTTTGCCTTGTGACCCTTTTTCTCTTGTGGCATCCTTGTCAAAAAGTCAGCTACGACCTACCCCCTGATTACAACCCTTGGCTTGTAATCTATCTCAAAAACTCCCAACTCGATAGCCCATTTTTCTAACCTCCCTAATATCACTGGCCTTCTCAGTATTTGTTGTATGGGTTGGCTAGTCCAGACCTCAATTACATGGGCCTGAAAATACCTTCGCAATCTCCTGGAAGCATACACCAAGGCAAGAGTTAATTTTTCCATAGTTGAATACCTGGTTTCTAGGTCTTTGAGAACCAGGCTGATGAAGTAAATCAGGGTTTGTTCTCCTTCTATGTTTGACATCAATACTACGTTTACTGCTTCTTCTCCTGTAGACAAGTACACCACCATTCGTTCCTTAAGGAAAGGAGCTACTAGCCTGGGCAGGTCGCTTAAGTATACTTTCATTTGTTAAAATGATACTTCTACTTCCTTTGTCCATACAAAATCCTTCTTGCTCAAATAGTTGCGTAAAGTGGTCATGAAAGGCAAAGAACGTTCCGCATGTTTTGACAAGAACCTGTTCAGACCTACCAGGTGTCAATTATTTATTTTGAATGGCTAATGAATAAATTGTAAGCCCGGTCACCCGGGTAAACCCAATGGCAAAAGGCCACCCACGCCCGCGAACACAGACAGTGCTGGTGACTCGGCTCGCCCACCATTCCAAGGGAAACCCACCACCTAAAGGCCCACTGTGGTAAAATACATACCAGGCGTCCATTAAGTGTCTACACCTCCTTGACGGATTTGGGTGATGGCATGTTAAGGACAACTTCTACCTTCTCAGGGTTAGCTTCCAACCCTTCTTTGTCACAATCACCCTTAAAAACCTCCCCTCTTCTACTCCAAATGAATACTTCTTGGGATTTAACTTCATATTTATTTTCTTCCAAGTTTGAAAAGTCTCGGCGATATCTGCGAACAAGGCTTCCTCATCGTGACTTTTTATCACCATATCATGCACATAGATTTCGATGTTTCTCCCCATTTGCGGTAAAAAGGCTTTATCCATTAATCCTTGGTATGTTGCCCCTGAGATCTTCAAACCAAATGGCATCTTTGTAAAGCAAAAGATGCAAACATTTGTGTAAAAGGCAGTCTTGTCCTCGTCCTCAGGTGTCATTTGCACCTGGTGGTATCCCTTGTAAGCATCCAGGAAACATTTCAAAGGAAAACTTGCCAATGAATCCACCTTCAGACCAATATCTAGGAGTGGATAGAAATCCTTAGGACATGCGTTGTTAAGGTCTTTAAAGTCGATGCACATCCTCCACGTGTCGTCACTTTTCTTTACCCTTACCGGTTTAGCCACCCAGGTTTGATAACGTACCTCTCTGCTAATACTCGCCTCCAGCAGCTTCTTAACTTCTTTAACCATAACTCGACTTCGTTCTAGGCCCATGTGTCGACGCTTCTTGGAAATTGGCTCTTTCAACGATCATGTGTTCAGCTTATGCTCTGCCATGTTACGGGGAACACCCTTCATGCCAGTGGGTTTCCATGCGAAAACATCCAAGTTGTGTTGCAGCAGAGACGAAGTCGTTCTTTAGTGGCATCTCCCATCTGCCCCTGATGGTGATTTTCTACTCTGGGAAGAAAGGGTTAATTACCCATTTTTCCAATGTTGGGCATACTGGTTCGTCTTCTCTGGTTTTTGTTTGTGGGGCGATTGCCTTTACATCCTTACACTCTTTTCTGTAATACACAGTGACAACCTCGGTCGGGGTGGGGAATTTAGTTGCGGAGTGGACTGTGGATATGACCGCTCCAAGCATGCACAAACCTGGCCTTCCAAGTAAGATATTGTGAGACGACTTGACCGCACAACCAAGAAAGTCATGGTGACCTCCCGCCATCCTGCGTTGTTACTTATCGCGATCGGTAGTCGTATTTGACCTAGGGTCTGTACCACCTCACCTGCAAAACCGGTGAGTTGGTGTGTCCTTGTGTCCAGGTTTCTTTAAATTTCCTGATCAAGCTGCAAAAAACAGTGTTTGTACATAATTTCTGAACTACTCCCGCTATCTACATATATTTTGTGTACCTGGTGTCCTGCGATGATGGCTGAAATTGTAAAAGGACTATTGGCAAAGCTCCCGCCATGTATTGGATGGAATGAAATTTCTTGTGCCATCCACGGTTCCATGTGGTCAGAATGACGCTTGACGCTACACTCTAAGACCCTCATCATGAATATCTCCTTCCTTTGGTCTCCCGTTTGAGGTGCTTTCTTTAACTCTCTTAATAGGTGTGCAAGCTTTCCGGTTTTTATCGCCAGCTCGATATGTCGTTTTAAGGAGAAACAGTTATCTGTCGCATGCCTTTTTTTGTGGAATTCACAGTACTTTCCCGTGTCTCTTTTTACTCCTGGCTTCAGTGGTGTGGGCTTGGTGAAGTTGATGTTTTCTGTAGCTAGGATTTCGCTTGGGGTTTAATCAAAGGTCGGAGGGTCACATTGGGACCCTGCGAGTTCCGGATTGGGGGTGTGAAACGAGGTTGAAAAGATGGGTTTCGCTGGGGGTAACATGGATGGAAACGTGGTTTCTCCCATGACCTTGAACCTCCCGTTGTTGTCATCCCCTGCGATGGTTCCCAACGCGGAGGTGGTGGTGTGTGGATTTTTGGTATCACTGGTATTCTTGTGGTGACGGGTTCCTTGACCTGAATCCATGATAGTTTTTAGGTAACGTCTGGGTTCCACAGATGGGGCCAAATGTTGTTACACAAATCTTAATCAAGGGATTAAGGCTTAGGAGCAGTGCGAGAATGAGGCTTTTACCAAGGATCAGGCTGGAACTTGGTCTGGACTTTGACTGTTAGGAAGTGGGTTGCAGCTGGGCTTGGATTCGGTTAAGCAGAGTATCTGTGAGACAAAAACAACACCGTTAGCCTCACCTTGGGCAGAAAGGGTTTCTCCCCGAGACCACACTTCGGTGTGAGAATAAGTATGTATATTGAGATAATTCAAAAGGAGAGATTAATAAGTGGCTAATTGGTAGTGAAAGTGTTTAGAGAATGTGTGTCATACCTGTGGAGTGAGAAGTATTTATAGTGCTTGTGGATGGGAACAAGACATGACATGGTTCTATTCTTGGAAGTCTGTGCTCAACGACATGAGCCTGAAATCCCCTAGTCAGGAGGTTCTATACCTTTCTGATGCAAAGGGGTTCTAACTTGGAATTAATGTTATTTGTCTTTGTACTTGACTTGTGGACTTTGTGGGCTGCCCTGACCTTCTGTCAACGTTTTGTCTTTATTCGTTTTATCGTCTTATGTTTCCCTCTTATCCTCCTATAACCAATGAATGACTTTCGTTATCATATTACGTGTTAGAACGTGGAAACTGAAGTTGCATTCTTGTGTCTCGTGGTGCAAATCGTAGTCGCGGCTTGGATCTATCTTCCCAGCCGCGGCCTGTCTTGCCGGTTTGGTGGGCCGCGGTTTCATTGCTACTTAAGTGGGTCGTGACTTGAGTCACCGCTTAAGTGGGCCTCGGCTTAAGTTCGATGCTTAAGTGGGCCTCAGCTTAAGCTCGTTGCTTGAGTGGGCCGCGGCTGAAGCTCGTTGGGGTGACCCCGGGCTTGGCCTGCCGCTTGGGTAAACTACGGCTTAGCTGGCAGCCCGAGTGAACCGCGGTTTGGTCTGCCGCTTGGGTAACCCGCGGCTTAGCTGGCAGGCCTCGTTGGGCGTCATCTCGACCTTACGTTTATCGGCTCGGGTTTTGTTTGGCTTTTTGGGGTGATACCCCTTCACTCACTATGTTTGTTGTTCTTATTCTTTGTGGTAGCATGTGCAATATCCAAAGTATTAAACCTATGTCCCTCCAGTTGAAAAATATCATGTCGAGGTTATGTACTTATGGTATTCTCCCCTTCCGATTGTGTTTTGGTTGAACAAGTTCTCGTTGAATTAACAGTTTTGACGAAAAAAAGTTGTTTAGGTTAAAAAAGGTTTATGCTTCAAGCATGTTGGATGAGATTTCTTTTATAAATTTGTGTAAATTTATTGTGTAGAAGAAGAGATGAAGTGTAAAATTATATGGAGTTTGGTATTTATAAGTTCTCTATAATAAAAAAATAATTTTAACGGCTTTTTTCTCTTTTGCAACTCTCTTTCACAAAATAATAATTGGTAATCATTTGGTCATTTCTGGATGCCTAAGAGTGGATCTGTGCTTAATAAGCTCATTTTCAAACAGATTTACAACTCGTTATAAGAACTCGCCAAAATAGTTTAGCACTCGTTTTAAAAGTCGTCAAATTAAATTCATCACCTTCCTTTCTATGTATTAAAACACTTGCGAAAACTAACTTGATCATTTAAGACCATTTTTAGTCGATTTGATCATTGATCCATTAATCCATCAATTTATCATGCATTTAGATTATGTATAATGGTTTATTTAGTTAAAATGTTACATAGACAAATATGAATCTATTGAAATCATTTTAAATCAAGTATAGTGGGTTTAAAATTATTTTTAGTTAAAAGTAATATAAAATGAATCATTCAATCCTTTTAACGTCAATTAAGGGTTTGGTTAAAAATGAGTTTGAAGCTCATCTTTAACTAAGACGTATTGGCTTTAACACCCTAATTGTGTCAACATCTTTAGAGCTCCCTAGAGGGACCACTACATCTAATCTTAGGTAATTTCTGATCAGTTATTCTTAAAAAAATTGTAATTGTAATTAATCTAGGGATTATCATTTAAACCAATTCTAACTATTTTCTTGTTAGAATTAGGTTGAAATGTTATGGTATGAATTTTGTTAATTGATCATTTAAGAAAGTTTTTAGTCAATATAACCTATGAGGCTTTGATATAAAAAATACTTTATGTTGAATACAACTTCGTTTTTATAAAATTTATATCGTGACGTAAAGAGAAAAATAATCACAGCCACAAAATAGTTTGTTTTTTAAAAAAAGAAAGGAACAAAAGTTGTTAAAGAAAATTAAATTAGTAAAAAAAATAAAAGTTAAAAACTTATATTACATATACTGTGTATTGTAGGAGGTAAAGTTAAATTTTAAATTTTTGAGGGTTAGCATTGATTGTATCAAAGTTGAGGGTTAAAGTTGAGGGTTAAAGTTGAAGGTTAAAGTTAAAGGTTAAAGTTAAAGGTGGAGTGGATTAATTGTAATAAGAAATTTAGTGGTTTGAATACCAAATCTTAAAGAAAATTCAGTTTTAGTGAAAAACCCGTATTAAGGCCATGCGTTGTACCAAAACGCCCCAATGTGTTAATGTTGAGGTGGCCTATTACAGGCGTTAGAGTGTTAGCGGACGTTTAGCCATTTAGGGGCTGGGATAAGAGGATTTAACAAGCATCAAGTCTTTGATTTTAAATATAAAAAATGTGATTTATGAGTTTTTATTTGACTCGATTGGAATTTTGGTTGAAGGTGAACTAGATATAAAAAATGTGATTTATGAGTTTTTGCAAGAATCCTTGCCAAAGGGTTCCAATCAAGGTAGATGTCCTAGGATAAAGCTTCAAACACGAATCTCACCTTCACTTTATCCACTAAATGGTTTGGTAGCTTAAGTCGAGTTGTGCTCGTCATGAGAGTTTCACTAAATCATTTATCTTTTTAATCTAAAAGCTTTTTATTACCTAAGAAAAATGGTTTGAAATAAGATTTTTATTCGCCTTTTTTAAAATTCTAAAATAAACAAATCTTGTTTGTTTCTTTAACTTACAAAGTATTTGCGCATAACATACACAGAATGTATGTAAAATATATGAAGAAATTATATTAATAGTTTTTTTATATACGTAACATACATGTCCATTAGTAAATAGTAAAAAAAATGTGAAGGACGAACCATTAATAAAAAAATTAAACGATTTATTTTTGTTCTTTTTGTTATTGTTATAATATAGCATTTTGAAATAAACTCACTCCTTGTTTTATTCAAATCTAAATAAATATTCCGATAATTTATTACAACTCTGGTGATAATGACACACTATAGATATCTAAATAATATCTATGTTGATTATTAATTGTGTAAAGATGCAAAAATAAGAACGATAATGTATATGGGTATTAGATCAACATCAATTGAATCATCATTGCTATTGTCATTAACTAAATCAACATATAAAACTATGTTCATGTAATTGCTATTGCCATTAACTAAATTAAAAAATAAAACTATGTTCATTTAATTGATATATTCCCATTAACTAAATCAAATATAAAACTATGTTCATTTAATTGCTATTGCCATTAACTAAATCAAAATATAAAACTATGTTTATTTAATTGCTATTGCCATTAATTAAATCAGATATAAAACTATGTTCATGTAATTGCTATTGCCATAAACTAAATCAAAATATAAAACCATGTTCATGTAATTACTATTGCCATTAACTAAATCTAAATATAAAACTATGTTCATGTAATGTAACTAGTGCAAATCTTTGCAATAGTTATATCTCCAGTGGAGAGACCTTGCAACGTATACACATTATTGCCATGGATTTAAACAAACATCAATAAGGTTTTGTTATTTTGCTTTTGATCATGTATAGTAATGTGACAAGTGTATGGCTCAATTGATTAGGTACCAAATGTATGTGTTTATGAACTATAATCAAATAGTGGCATCCCTAACCTCTGGGGGTAAACTAATAGGACTACAAGAAGAGTGAATGTGGTAATCAACCTTGACACAACTTCACGGTGCTCTCCATAAAATATGTATTACTAGAGATTTTATTCGTTTTCACGGTGCTCTCCATAAAATATATATTACTAGAGATTTTATCCGTTTTTCGCTTTGCTACTTGAAGCCCAAGATATGATTTCGTGGTTAAGGCACATTCCCTCTATTCTAAGTGTTTTGTGCCCGTCGACTATCGTCGAGAGATTTCAACCTCATCACACCATTGCCATTCCTTAGACTCAATCTTATTAGGCTTTTCAAGTAAATGCCTAAAATTCATGAACAATCTACACATGATCAGTTTTAAGGGTATGTGGGCGGAGAGTTGTATAGGGCCGATATTATATTTTTCATTAGGTATCAGAATCAGAAGTCGATTAACATATTTAAAATAACAATATATTTTCTTAAATTCTGAACTTACCTTTGTGACATTTATTCTTGTCTATTACCCACGAATTATTATTGTTTTCAAATCCAATTTGAACCCCATAGGACTCCTTTTAATTTATTAAATAATATTATTATTACTAAGGGTTTACTTTTTTATTTTTATTTACTTTTATATTAGGATTGCTTTTTTATCATTTACATTTCAATTTTTTTCACTTTTCTACGTAGCCATGTTCGAGTTTGTTAGGACCTGCGACGTACGGAGTACTAACTGATTCAACGTGAAACCAGATCAAATAGTGCGGAATCATATTTGATTGGCGATCCAATCAGGGAAAACGTTAATCCGATCAATCCTAACAATTAGAATACGTTAAGAATAGACTTGGAATGATCAGAAACGTTCTATGAACTTGGAAGAGACAAACTGGACGAACTAGGACGGCTAGGGTTGTGAATTCTTGAAAACTCTCGTTTTTCCACGAATTAAGTGGTATTTATAGGTTACAGTCTTCATTCGTACGACTGAGCCATACGATTGATTCATTC
>BJCM01088978.1:0-16893 GCA_018326385.1 Flaveria bidentis | reverse complement strand
ATTTTTGTCTTGGAATAAATAAGAATGTCATCAATGAACACGATCACGAACTTATCCAAATACGGTTTAATACCCAATTCATGAGATCCATGAACACAGCAGGTGCATTGGTCAAGCCAAAAGGCATGACCATGAACTCGTAGTGTCCATATCGAGTACGAAAAGCGGTCTTTGGAATGTCATCATCGTGAACACGTAGTTGATGATACCTAGAACGTAGATCGATCTTTAAGAATTGAGTTGCTCCTTGAAGTTGATCGAAGAGATCATCGATTCGAGGAAGAGGGTATCGGTTTTTGATGGTAAGCTTGTTGAGTTCTCGGTAATCGATGCACATACGAAATGACCCATCCTTCTTCTTCACAAACAGTACAGGTGCATCCCACGGTGATGAACTAGGGCGAATGAAACCCTTATCGGTCAACTCTTGTAGTTGACTAGCTAGTTCTTGCATCTTAGATATTGCAAGACGATAAGGTGATTTAGCCACAGGGTTCGCATCAGGGATTAAGTCAATCTTGAACTCAACTTCTCGAACAGGAGGTAGCCCCTTAAGCTCCTCGCAAAAAAGCTCGGGAAAGTCCCGCACGACAGGAATGTCTTTCAATTCCTTACCCTTGGCTTTCGTATTAACTACATATGCCATGAAAGCCATGTAGTTTTTACTTAAGCAATTGTGGGCCTTGATGCAAGACATCAGTTTAAGTCCTTGGGATGATTTCTCCCCAAAGACTATCAACGTATCACCAGTCGGTAGAGGAATTCGGATGCACTTCTCGAAGCATAGAATTTTTGCACGATGTTTGGCTAACCAATCCATGCCAATGATAACATCAAAGCTTCCCAATTGCATAGGAATAAGGTCGACAAAGAACTCGTTTTCATTAAGGCTCAAGGTGCAATTGCGTATTACGACATCAACGACAATATATTTTCTATCGGTGACTTCGACTGTGAAAGATCTTTCTAGGTTAACACGCGGTTTAGAAAGTATAGGCTCGAATTCCAAGGACACGAAACTCTTATCCGCACCTGAATCAAACAATACAAAAGCATAATGATTATTTACAAGATACATATCTGTTTGGTAATAACCCACTATTGGTATGATAAACACAGATAGGAATTTTTATAAGACAAGAAACGTTTTAAAAGGAGTTCAACGACGTACCATTCACCACGTCGTTGTTGGCTTGGGCTTGATTGACATTGATGTTGAAAGCCCTTCCACGAGCCGGTGGCACAGTTCCCGAATTGCGAGGACATTACGGATGAATATGACCAGGCTCGCCACAGTTATAGCAGGTTCGATTGGTAAGCATTGTAGTGTTGTTTGGCGCACGAAGGCAAGTAGTCACCAAGTGTCCATACTTCCCACACAACAAGCAGACTCGACATGGAATGTTACTTGCATTATGGTACTTGCACATGTTACACATAGGATGTGGACCAACATAAGCTTTAGCCATGGGAGCTTGATTTGCAACCATCATTTGTTTTTGAGGAGCATTTGGGGCGGTCACAACGTAGTTGCATGTCGGGGTGAACTTACGCTTCTTGTTTTGGGAAGATGACTCGGCCTTTACCTCTTTTGTTGCCTCGGGTGTTATCTTCACAGTAGACTTGGAACCCTTTGCTGACATAGTGCCACCTCTTATATGATTCTCGGTGAGATGTGTAGTGATAGTAATCGCCTCCTCCAAAGTTGTGGGCCTACTACCCACCACGGCATCTTGAATTTGAGGTGGCACTCCCTTGATAAATTTCTCAATATTACGGGGCACGGTGTCCACCATGTGTGGTAGGAGTATACTCAACTCATTATGTCGGTGGAATAAGCCAAGTGATTCCCACCATCTTGTTTGAGGTTCCAGAACTCCTCCTCTATTTTTTGCAACTTGTTCCTCAGGCATAACTTTTGAATCACGATATCCTTAAATTCTTCCCAGGGCAACGCCATTGCAACCTCAGTTCCATGGTTTCTCTTTTCACTATTCCACCATGGTAGTGCCCGTTGTTGAAGAACACTTGTGGCAAAGCGAACCTTGAACTCATCGGCACACTCACTAACAATGAACGTGTTCTCCATAATTTCAAACCACACGAGAAGTCCAGTGGCTCCTTCTTTTCCACAAAAACTAGTGGGTTTGCACGAGTTGAAGTGTTTGAAAGTGCAGGTACGAGTGTTCCCTTGTTGATTGTTGCTATTCTCTCCATGAGCACCGCTATTGTTCCCATTGGTGTTGTTGTTGCTATTAGCCATTAGGGTGCTATTAAGTTTAGCAACCATGGTCGGGATGACGGCAGCCATTTGCCGGGCAATCATGGCGGCTAGCTTACGGTCGGAACATCCACGCTTTCCATGGTGACGAGACATGCTAGATATACAAAAATGAGTTAGTTACGGGAATGAGGATAACAAAGGATAATAGTTTAACAAAGACAAGCTAAGAGTTGTAAGGCACACGGAATGATTCCATTTGGTAACGCATAACCATTTGGAAACATTGACACGTCAAGGTGACTTGACCCAATTGCCTTAGAAACTTATGTATATTGACCATAGTTTATCACTCATTCCAGAAATCCCCAGGTAAGCATGACTAGTCCCGTAGGATTTATGCGAAATGCTTGCCTTAGCCCGAAGGCCTTTTGCCAGGAAATCCAGAATACTTGTGTCTATGTGTCACACAATATTTCTTAGGTTCATGGAATCAAAACCTTTATGGGATTTGTATAGATTAGACATAACGTCTAAAGATCCAAGTCATAAGATAAGAATAAGATTCCACGTGTCGTCGAGAATAAGATTAAAAGGTTTCATGTTCGGGGAGAGTCAAAGAGTCAAAGTTAAGTTTAGGGAGACAAGTAACAATGTTTAGGCAATCCTATGCTAAGGCATCAAATTGCACATAAGTGGGCATAGCATTATGTAGCATGCAAACTATATACTTTACAAGATAGAATTATAATTCAATAAGGTTCATGCATACTATAGTCTAGGTCACCATTTCTAATAACCTAAATCCCTATAGTTATGGGCTCTAATACCAATCTGTCACACCCCAACCTTGACGGTGGAAACCTCGAGGTGTGAGGGTTAAGATCGTTCACAGCCACATAACACTATTAATAATCCAATCATAAGTTCCAATTGTCTCATTACAATCATAAGTCTCAAAGAAAGTAAATAGCATAACATAAGATGTAACAAGCCAACTTATTTCATTTATTTAACTAGGTCCATTCCTAGATGTGAAAGCTTCAACAGTGACGGTCAAATTTGAGTATTTCCTGAAACATGTTAAAAATAAAAATGTCAACAATAAAATGTCAACAATAATAATTTGAGTATTTGCAATACGTAGATATAAAAGATGGCAATTCATGTTGTAAGTTAGAGAAAAAAGTAAACTAGGGATGTAAGACAGAATGCACAATCAAACCTTGATAAAGTTTTACAAGTCTCAAACGTTTACAAATATACGATTAGCTAAGTGTACTTGGATTAACCAAGCAGGCTTGTCAGGCTCATAGATCTATGACGTCGCCACACTATCAATAGTTAATGATTGTACATATATTCGACATTACATGGTAGCCACAAAGTTCAAACTAACCACAACATACAGGTGAAATGTCATAAGTTTACAAGAATCAAACGTGTTTACAAGTGCAAAGTTTATAATGTAACATGTTTCACCCCAAAAGTGTAAAAATATAAAAAGGGGTATAGAAATAATCACTTCATCAAATACGTATATATTGGATGATTAATAAGAAATAATAACAAGCGTCGTTTCAACGTAGCCCTTCACAATACACCTTAAATATGTATATTTACAAGGTTTAAGTTTTATAATAAAATTAACGTTTCGAGGCGAACTAGGGTTTCGTTAGGAATTTTGGGGTTTTGTCAAACACTTATATTTAATAAATGAAAATCAATTATTTTTTTCTTGAAATAAATGCTAAGAAATATATTTATATAAAGATATGAAGGGAAAAAATTTATAATAATTTACAAGGTTTATATATTAAGTTTAAATAAGGGTTTTTAAACTAAATGAAATTAGCACGATTTAAATAATTTAAAGGCAACGTTTGAAATAATAAAAACTATTATTTAAAATGAAATTTTTAAATAAAAGTAAGTTAACTATAACATTAGCTTTAGAATTTTTAATAAAAATTTGAAGGTAATTTTTAATTAAATAGTTGCAGAAAAATTACTTAATTGATTTTAAAATAAACTAGGTTTATAAAATAATTCTCCATAATTTTTAAAAATTTTAATATTTATTTTGAAGGCCAAAAAGGCCTAAAAAATTTGTGTGAGGCTCCCCGGGTTCGAACTGAGGACCTCCTACTTGATAGAGTGAGTGGGTAACCAGTGAACCAAGGCCTCAACCGCGGTTTTACTTGGTTCCCAAATCTTAAAAACATCAGTTTCAAAGTAGCCCCAATTCGAATGAACCCTAGAATTTGTTCTTAGATCAAATTGAAGTTCAATTTGATCCGGCTAACCACAATAATCATGGGGCTTTTGTTTCCCACATGATTTCGAGTATGTGTGTGTTTTTAATTACCCGGTATCGAAGCTTGCAATGTCAAGAACGATGAAGAACAAGCCACGACGAAGGAGAGTTAATCCCAGATGATTGGGTTGATGAAAACCTAATTAATTGTAGGTTTAGCTTAAATAAAGGATGAGAAACGAAAGCCCTTTGCCAATTTGTGATGTTATCGCGCAGAAGATGGGGCTTGATCACGTTGCAGGTCGCGGCCATAAAGTGAATCAAAGAAGACGATTATGTTTATTTCAGGTGAAATTGTGATTGGTGAACGTTTAGGAATACTTAGTTGATCGATTAGGTATGTTTAATTAAGTTATTATTAAGATTTAAGGGACGAACGGTTATGTCATTGAAGGTTTCGGTTATACGAATTGTTTTAGGTTCGTAACCGTTGTTTAATCACAATTACAATCCTTAGTTGCGCTCGAATCTTTTCCACGAACCGATTAGGAGTGTTTAGGGTTCATTTTTGCACGATTTTGAGAGTTTTGGACCTTGTCGTTGCCGCGCCGGAGCTTTGCCGGTCGGCGGCGGGAAAGTCGGGGGAAGAAATGGGTGGGGGGTTGGGTTTTAGTTAATTACATCTTTGGTCACTCTGGTTTGCATTTTGATATTTTATGTCAAAACTTCCTATTTCAAGTTTCCAAAATAACAAAACACCCCCTTGAGTTAATAAAGTCCAAGTTTTAAATATTATTCTTTGTTTTAAGTTTGAAAACTTTCATAAATTATTATTACTATTATTATTATTATTTAATAATAATAATAATATTATTATTATTATTACTATTAGTATTATTATTATTATTTATTTTTATTATTATTATTATTGGTTTTATTATTATTATTATTATTTTTATTGTTATTATGATTATTATTGTACAATTTAATACTTTAATTACTAACTTTCATAATTTAAAATTTAATGCGAACAAAGAAAATAAACATAGATAACCCATAAGTTTCATGTATGGCAATAAAGGCCCTTACAAGAATTAACAATGCAAACTTATAAATAACCCTAAAATACATGATGTTAAACAAGAGGGGAAGACCCAAAGTTGAAAAGGTGGTTCATGTGGAACCCGAGACCCCTCATCCGGAGGGCGGTGATGAGAGTGCCAATCTAAGAGCCTCGGTAAAGGAGGTTGTTGTTGAAGAAGTCCACCAGGTTATGCAGACAGTTTTATTGTCTGTAGTGACTGAAGTGATTAAAGCCGTACGGGATGGGGGAAAGGAAGGAAAGAAGTAGACCTACGTGCGAAAGGAGACAGCCTGAGATTAAAACGGTCCCCTCCGATGATGAAGAAGAGGTGGAAGAAGAAGAGCCTGTGCCGGAGGCGGCACGAGGCTGTAACTACGAGGCATTTCAACGATGCAAGCCCCCTACTTTCGACAGTAATGGCACTGCCGCTGCTACTCACCGGTGGGTGAGAGAAATGGAAGATGTTTTAAATATCAGCGAGTGTCGGGAAGATCAAAAGGTAAAGTTTGCTGCCCATTCTTTCGTGGACTCAGCTTTATGTTGGTGGGACAATATTTTTTAAGCTGAGAGTAGTCAGGCTATCGGGAGAATGATGGCCTGAGCTGAAAAAGTTGGTGATCGAGGATTTCTGTCCTCACAGGGAAATGGACAAGGTGGAAAGATAATTCCTGCAGCTGGAGGCGGGAACGATGATGCATTAACAATACACCACCAAATTCAATGAGATGGCATGTCTGGTGCTGAACCAAGTGACACCCTTGTCACGAAAAATCAAGCGGTATGTTCAGGGTTTTCCAGCGGATATCCGTAGGCACATGATCGCTGCTCGACCGAGCACGTTTAGGTCGAAAGTTGATTTGGCAGGAAGATTGTATGATGAGCAAGAGGTGGTGGTTAAGGTGAACAAGAAGGGTGGTGGTGATCGGAATTGGAATAGGAAGAAGTTTGGTCGGGGTGTTACCTCGACGGGTAACAAGACTGCACGAGTGGATGACCGCTGTACGGTCACATCAGGGGCGGGATCAAAGAGGTGTCGCAAATGTGGGAAGGAGCATTCGAGGGAATGCAAGTGGGGATCAAACATCTGTTTCAAGTGTGGGAAGCCTGGTCATATGGCTAGAGACTGTAGGGGTATGAGGTGTTTCAACAGTGGGGAAAGTGGTCATATGAGTAGGGATTGTAAGAAGCCGATGGCTGAGGGTTTTGGGGTGAAGAAAACTGGAGGTGAAGGACCAAGGGCGAGCGCCAGGGCATTCACGATGACACAGGAAGAGGCTAGGACGGATCCTGATGTTGTGTCCGGTACGTTTCTAGTAAACCAAACTTTATCTTCGGTGTTATTTGATTTTGGTGCCGGTAAAAGTTTTATTTCTGTTGCTTTATGTGCTAAGCTTCCTGTTAGTAGTAGACGTGTTGATGCACCCTTTGATGTAGAAACTGCCACAGGTAAGTCTTCCAGGATTTCTGAGATGATAGAGGGTTGTGACGTGGAACTAGAAGGTCATAAATTTCCGGTTAGACCCTTCGTGATGACCTTAGGTGGTTTCGATTTGGTTCTTGGGATGGATTGGTTAGCGGACTTCGAGGTGAATGTTGTGTGTCGCAATAAGATGATTTGTTTGACAGCGCCTGACGGGAGTTCGGTAATGATTCATGGGGATCGGGTCACGACGATCCCGAAATAATCTCAATGGCGGTGGCAAGAAAGTGTATGAGGCATGGATGTAGTGCCTACTTGGCCTATGTAAAGGACGTGGATACGCCAACACCACAACTATCCGATGTACCTATTGTGTGTGACTTTCCAGATGTGTTTCCCGAAGACTTACCAGTTGCGAAAAGGATGGAGACTGTCTAGATTATTGAATGAACATGATATGTTTATCATCACTCTAAATAGGGATTATGAACATGAAATACCAGATGTGTTTCCTGAAATACTAACATCTGTCCCACAAAACATTATTTAGAGTGAAGTATTATTGTTTAAGTGATTCACAAAACCCACATCCGAATTTTCATCTTTCCATCTTTGAACCTTTCATTATCGACTGATTCTCTAGATTGTTGACTTCATTGGTGGGTAAAGAGGATGGAGATGACTCTACCCATTGCGAAAAGGTTTTATAATGGAGAGCATCGTCTTTAGTGGTACTCTTCCATATATCGTGATTATATCCTACTTGATTAGGGTTATGTATGCAAGTTCTTGTACAACATTTCAAAAGTTAATTTTATCAATTTATATGTCTAATATTTTAAATTTAATAGAGTTAACATTTTATGATTAAAAATAAGAACTTTTAAAACTTTGATGAGCTAGATGAAAAAAAGAAAGAATTTAAAAAATGTGACTAATTCAAAAGGAGAAAAATGGCAATCCACCACTAGTCCTTTATTTATTATATAATATAATGATTGTTCATTTTAGTTTAAAATGAATAAATAATGTTACTTATGACTTCTCTAATTAAAATAATACTTTATAGTAAAATAAAGATCCTGCAGGATCGGTTTTTAGTACTCAACACAAGTATTTTCTCTCAAACTCAGTAAATAACACTCGGGTATGTGATGAAGCAAAATCCTTCTAAGAGTTTATTATAATAAACTAAGTAAATCAAATCAAAACCCAAGAGAATAGTTTTTCAAAATACTTGTATATATTATTTCTCTATAACAACTTTTACAAGCATATTACATGAGTTACAATGAGAAACTATATATACTACTACATACAGCCGGATATACTTTAATACTAGCCGGAAACCTTATAATAAAGAAAATAATACAAAGCTAAAGTTTAGGTATCTTAGATAAAGTATTATCTAAGATACGATAGTTATGACATGTCCATAACTTACCTTTCGTCGCCAACTAAAGTTGGCAACTGCACTAACTGATAAAGGTGAACAGTGGAATAAAGTATGGTCAACTATATGGGTTTTACAGAAAACGTCATGCAGTATATCAGAGGTCAGCATGGGAGTGTTAGAGGGATCATAATCATGTCCATTGGTTCATAGTAGCTACTTCTGAAGGTTAACTGGCTTTGGAAGAACTTGTTCTTCCGAAGCCACTTATAATTCAAAAGTTGATACTTCTTTCGAGGCTTCCTTGGTACTTCATACTTTGGAAGTTGTAGTTTTCATTTCTTTTAAGTGTTGAACTTCGGAAGAGTAGAGTCTTTGTATTCAGAAGTTGGAGTTTTCCTTCGAAAGTTGATCTTACACTTGACTTCGGAATAACTTCATTTGTCTTCGGAAGTTCCACTCTTAGCTTCAGAAATCCTTTATTAGTTGTACCAAAATAGTCTAAGTGTTTGGTTTTGGTTGCACCAACCTTTCTAGATCCAACAGATCCTTTAAATTCCTCTTCTACAAAATCTATACTAAGTTCATTTCAATCAAATATGAAACAAACAATCTTCATACAATTATAAACTTTCAAGATAGAAATTGTGGTGGGGCGGATATTTCTCACTAGTGCTCACATATTAAAATGCTCCACACTCGGTCGAGTCTTCTCTATCATATTTTTTTAACAAAATCCACCTCGTACGCCTCATATTCTTCACAACATTTTTGTTCAACCTCTTGTTGCACCTTGAGGTCTATAACATGCTTCGATTTAGCCTCTAGTTTTGTATCCTTTTTATGCGTTTTTATGTGTGTGCCAAGTATGCATTGAAACATGTTTTATTTCAAGGAATTGAAATCATTTACTAATAAGAAACGGTATATAAATGATTAATAGTTTATTAAGATCAAAATTAATGAGGTCTATATTAGAAAAATACTTCTACATGATGATCACAGTAAGAAGTTCTCCAAGTAACTTTGGGATCACCATGGCATAATGGGGACCTTGAGTGGTGCTAAAAGCAAAAAGGCAACCCTTCTTGTGGGCTCTAGACCTCAGTTCTACCAATTGTGGTTTCATCATACGATTGGGATTGACGTCAACATGTGCCTCAGGTGATCGTGACTCTCCTTCGATTACTAACATAAAGAAGGATTAGATTTCTTTTTTTAATTATAAAAACCTAATGCTGTAAATATTTCTTTTACATATTTATTGTGGTTCTAATTTTAGGCCAATATCACTAAAAATTAAACAAGTATAAACAGTTACGACCACTATAACCAACTTTAAAGTAACACACTCTGGAGAATGAGTTTGTGCCAAAGACTCCCCTTCCGATGCCTCTTGTTTGTGTAGTAGATCCTTTCAAAAAACCTCTAAAAAAGTTTGGGGGTGCACCTAACGCCTTTGACTAGAACAACAACGTGTTAGCTTGTTAGTTTTTAAAATAATTTATATATGAGATCAATTCTAACCACAAAAGGGTGAAAGCTTCAATTTATTTAAGGGCATTTCATGGTATTGAACAGTGCAACAAAAAGGACCCAAAACTAATCAAACGAAAGATCCAGAGTAGTAAATGTAAGATCGACATCGATAAAGAAAACTAGTCTCAAAGACTTTGAATCAAACCCAATGGTAGAGGTGTGATGGTTGTGGGTAATGATGGAGGGCTATGATTCATTAGAATATGCTACTCTAAATGTGGCTAGAGTGGAGTTAGTTAATTATTAAAAATAAAAATAGTTAATGAAGCAACCATCGATGTGAACCAATGTAATTGTTAAAATAGGCCTTAGTGATGTATAATGATCGAATTTGAATGAAATTAGGGATGATTGTTGGAATCAAAGGGCAAAGTAGTGTTTTCTTATGTTCGTTATATTTAGGAAGATAGTTATGTATGTATCTATGTACGTACATATTAATTTAATGACGTGCGTAGATATGTATGTATGAACATATGCATTTATGGATGTATGCATGAATACATGTATGCATGCATGCGTGTATGGATATGCAGGTAGGGGTATGTACATAGGTATGTATGTTTGTGAATGCACGTGTGTACGTATGTACGTGTGTATGATTGTATGTATATGTACATATGCGTTTGTATCACAATATGTCATATTAGGTCATTTAAGAAAACTATCAGACCGCACATTACAATCTATATTTCTCAAATTGGTTTCATTTACAGAATTATGAACAAAGGATTACGTATAGAGTCAAGTAGTAAGTTGTCTGAAGAATGTATACATCTCTAGGCGGTTTACACTCGCACATACTACCTAAGGTGCCATACATTGAGATGAAGATTCTCAAACCACCATCTTTGGTGAATTTTATTTATAAAACCATGAAATTCAAAATCCAAGAACACTACCGCACACACCCTAGAATAGTACACATATGTATGACCAACATGATTAGTACGCAAACCACAAGTTCCACATATTATAGTTACAATTTAGTTAAACAAAGAGTGTACACCCTATATGTTATTGTTATTTTTATATATAGGTTAAAGGAGGTTGTAATTTATGATAAAAAAATTTCGGCATCATGTGCATCGCAAACTACATATGAGATATAAACTTGTGAGGAAATTTTATCCTTAGTATCACTATGGAATATCAAGGTATGTTATGTTAGAAAACTTTCTCGAAGATAGCAACTAGATTTGTATTTGCAATGTTAGTTTTTAATATGTCATAATCTTAACGTCCTGTGCTATGTTGTTAGTTAAAAATATGTCATCAGTTAGCAATGAATTATCGATGATCTTTGTTTTTTAATATTCTATTTTCCTATTCTTTTGGGTTTTTAAAGGGATCTTACTATACTTATTTTGTAGTGTGAACGAGGCATCCATATATCCTTTTGTTAAGTCTAAATATAGCCATTTCTGGCAAGTACGTCAACTATTTCAAATTTAATGTATCAAGATTATTTATGGTGTTTGAAATGACAATATGTTAGGTATCTTCCAAATTCAGTAACACTAGTATGGTGCATCTAAGCTATTCATCATTTGAATATGAACATAGACCCTCATGAAAAACAAGTGTCATCCAAGGCAATCAACATAGTAGTAAAGAAAAAAGATGTTAGTTGACATGAACACATGTTTTACACACATTAAATATCATAGTTCCATTTACGATCAAATATGGATAAGTGTTACACTTACGTATCTTTGTCCTAGTTAACACATATATCTTTGTCCTAGTACATGCAACAAAACCATAATCATGTGGATGCTTACAGAATTGATGGGTGAATTTTGTCAAACAAGTTAGAAACATCAAACATTGAACATCATATTAGCCAAAGTAATATGAGAGTGACAAAATATGTAAAATTGATGTATTGCAGGGCAAATCTCCCTTGGCGGTTATTCTTCGCAAATAGCGTACTAACTGCCAGAGGAGTAATTACCCAGTAATACATCTATACACTTCAACAACCTTTAAAGCCCTTAGGTTGATAAAAGTCTTACGTTGTCCAACCTATTTATAGGCCGAAACAAAGTGTAAACTTATTATGTTATAGCATATACTTCGCACATCCCCTCTCTCTCATTTGTTCGATATCAAATTAAGAATCTTTGCAAATAAAGCTTTTTGCTGTTGCACATTTACTGACCTTCTACAATTTCAAAAGACAAACTGTGACGAAATGTTATGTGCAAAAGAGAAAAGTGAATATATTTATCATGTTCCATAGGTTATGAAAAGTGTCGACATTTATTGATTCTTTTCTTATCACGTGGTTGTAGAAAGTGACACCAAGGTCCGCAAAATCATTGCAATGCTATTGGTGAAGATTGCAAACCTAAATTATTTTATTCTTATTTCACTAAAACTTGGTCAATAGCTACGCGTGTCAAGATAGGTATTACTTCATAAATTTAACTTATAGTCACGTACAATTTCATATTCTTATGTCACCAACACTTATTCACATTTTAGTGTTTCACAGAATTTGGTTTTCTTTCTAAATACTTTTTTTTATCTAATATTCGAAATAAAAAAACTTGTCAAGGGAATGACCATTTATGTGATTGAGAGATTAGTTTTCCATGATGGTTAGATATTACCACTATACTATTGCTAAAGGAATTTTAATTTGTTGTTTATAGTTATTATAATATATAATATTATATTTTCTTTATATTTACCACTACAACCCGCCTCTTTTTTAAAAAATAGTTTTATTTTCATTCGTATATAATACAACCCATCCATTAGATTACCAACCTTGATGTTTGGACACGCTTTGAACACGACAACAGTCATTATTTACGTGACTTAGTAAAATATATATCATCATATCATTTGCTGTTTTTGTACTATATGAAATTAAATAATATTTAATTTTGTTTTGATGGAATACATATATAAAATATGGTAATTGTATGGCAGCATTTATATATTTTGTCATCAGGATTATATGCATCTTGTTTTTATGGAAGCTAATCCTATTTTGGTCAAAAGTACTATATCAAACAATTTTCAAGGAAATTTTTTTCGGTACCAATCGATAACAAGGTATCATTTCATAAAAAAGTAAATTACAGAGTATGTCTTTTATCTATAGATATTAATAAAAAAATGTTTCTTTTGCAATTTATTATATTTTTAAATCATCTTTTTAACAATTGTTATTTTTCTAAACATCCTTATTTTATTTTCCCTTAAAAAATATTAAAATAATTTAAAAACTCTAATAATTTCTCTCTTCATAAAAACTAATTTAATTAATTGATATATTTTTCTCTCTCATCTACATTTCTTAAAAATAAAACTATGGTTTTAAAAATAAATTTTATCAAAAAAATTTAAATTCATATATTTTTTAAAATATTGAATCTTTTGAAACAAAATATTTTAAATTAGTCCTTTTTTAAAATAATTATAAAAAATATGAAATTTTCAAAAAGTAGCTTTATTAAATCAACCAGAATAATTGGAAACTTGAGTTTTTAATAAACAAGATTTTTATAAACAATAAATTTTTATAAAAAAAAAATCTTAAAATGAATATTTAAAAATAAAACTATTTAGATAAAAGATTTAAAAATAATATAATTATTTTATCTCTTGAACAAATACGTATATATATTTTTATACATATATTATATTAAAATATCGTACTTTAACTTTTCGTGTTTATTACTAACTATAATTTGTTTAACTAGACTATCTATTTATTTATATATCTATCTGTCTATAACCTATCTATTGTTTATTTACTTGAAATAGTTATTGATATGCAATTATTATCATATTTTATCTTCAAACATGCTTTTATAATTTATAAATTTTTATTACTAATTATTTTTTAATTTATTTATTCAACCCGTTTAATACACGGGATACTAACCTAGTAAATATATAAAGTTATATCATATGATTTTACCCTTCACTAAATGTCCCATTTTAGGAATTTTGTATGCTTTCTTCCTTAACTCACTAAACTTCACACAATTAATGATTTTACCCTACTTTGATTTCTCTAAAATTTCACACTTAAACCTTTAAGGATTTTTAAACTAACCACAACAATTTCGTTTCAAATTAACTATCTACTCATTTTGTCCTTATTTATATTTAACATTTAAATCTTTAAGTTATGTCAAATTTACACTTGATATTTTAAACTTTAGTTAAGTTTTCTTTTCTTTTTTAACAATTTACAATACTACCCATTAACTATAATAAGTTGTTATTTATGCATTCATTATTTTTTTCTTTTGCTTTAAGGATTCATTTTTACATCATTTTTCCCTATTACACTTTTTATAAGTGTTTCGCATGAGAACTTTTTTTTTCCAATGGTTAATACTAACGTATAGATAGTTAGAACTACGCATTCACGTCCACTAGTATATTACAAACAAATTATAATTAAACATTCCATTTCTTTAGCATCCAGTTCTAGGAGCGCTAAAATTTTATACTTATAGCTAGTAAAACAAATATATTGTTACGATGTGTTTATTGTAATATATGTTTCGAGAAAAATTTAATTTTATACAGTTCTCATAATGATGGAGACCACAAAATATTACACTTGATAATTAACTTAAGAGGGATGTATCCGCGTGTGATATCAAAAAACATTAAACAAACTCAATCGCACATTATTAACTAAATGATTACAATACCAAAAGAATTTACGTCGTTTAAGCTCAATCCACCCAATGTTAGCTCCCCTCGATCAGCCTATCTCACAACATTTTATTCTTACTCTCAGAGCACTTTTACAATTGTGATACACATAATAAAATATAAAGCAAAAAACAAATATTTATACATGATGTGCTTCATGAGAAAACTTCCAAAAGTTTTCGCATCATATAATATTTTGCAGGATTTAAATGTTTTCGTATGAACAACAAATTCTCACATGAACTTAAAGTTTTCTCATGCATTTGAAAACTTAAGTCCTTTTAAATTCTTTCGTTTTGTTCGATTTTGCTTTTCGCTTGATATTGTAATCTATATAAGCTAGGCACTTACAATTTTTCCCTTGGAATATGATATCAAGCTATGTTGATTACATTCATACAAATTCAAAAATTCTTTGATTCTTGAGTGTCTTTCACTTCAGTCTTCCCCTATAGCTATAACCTACTCCCAATATATAACTTCATAAAGGATATCACTTCTGAACCAAGATTAAACCGTTCTATCTTGATTACTTAGACTTAAGTTGTATTAGGCATATGACAGAGAGATCCAAATTCCATTTTGATTTCCCATACAACCCGATTCTTTAATCTTATGATAAAGTTTTATGTCAACAAACTAGATCATCTAAAGTATTCTCCCCCTTATGTAAGAAAAAATAAGTCTATACTTCAAAGTAAGAGTAAGAAACAATCTTAATTCTTCACTTAGTTAAATTATGCAATTATTGCCCCTATGAGAAAGATAAGATGAACTAACATTATCAAGTTTCATTTCATGAAAGACTCAAATCAGATGTTATAAATATAGAATCTAAACTTGATCAACATCACAAAAAAACTTGTTTAAGTACCAAACCTTACAACATCTGGCATCTTCTAGATATATGCAGAAACACTTGTTCCAAACCCTCTAAATACTAACAAGACTTTATATCTGGATCATGACCTCGTACTTTGCCAAGATTTCTTAAAAAGTAAGATAACAGGTTAAAGTTTTCGCACGGATGATGAAGTGTTCGCATCGTGAAGTTTTCGCATGAAAATGTTTTTACAAATGACAATTACTCCTAGGAATTTTTCACAAATGATGGTTACAACTAGTATGTTTTTGAATAGAAAAGTTTATACAAAATATGATTCTACAAAGCTTTTGCCTAGAAAACGTTTCGCAAAATACGAAAAAGTCTACAACTTTTTGCAAAGTGCAATTATTACCATGAAAACTTCAACCAAATAGAACTTTTGAGTTTAAATCATTGCTATGGTCTGGAGTCTTCATTTTCTACCATCTAAACTCGAAGATACTAATCATAATGATATAGTTCATCAGTATAGCATGTAAGAAAGCTGATTCTTTATGGGTTCACCTTCGGATTCACCTTCGTCTCCTTTAAAATCAATCCAAACTTGACCAAAACCCTCACATCTTCTATCTTCAAGTTTAACGTCTTGAAAATGGAATAAAAACCTGTGTATAAAAAGCAATACCTTGCTTTAATACCAAATGAAAATTTTTCATCATGATTGAATTTATAAACTTTTGCACTTGATATTCAAATTAAGGAGTGTGCGTGTGTGATATTAATGAATATCAAAACAAACTCTATCAGGTCTTATTAACCAAACTATTACAATACTAAAGAACTTTATGTTGTTTAAGCTTGATTTATCCGAGGAGAGCTCTCATCAGGCGATGCAGGATTGGTATTGGTCAAATAACACTAATGTTTTCTCTCAAACTCACTGAATCACACTCGATTAGATGATGTATCCTTCTAAGAGTTGATAATAATATATTAAGTAATCAAAACACTAGAAGATAAGTTTCAAGGTACTTGTATATGTCACACCCTCAAAATCCATGTGCGGAGTTTTACCGCGAGGCGTGTGAACAAACCAGGATCACAGTCAATAGTTACTCAGAACGACTCTATATGCAACAATTAAATAAAATCAACCAAAGACAAATTTTAAAACTGTGTGGAAGCGTATTGTAAAACAATCCAATGAAATAGAAATGTATACTATGGCAAAACATGTGCCAACCCCAAAGAGTAAAATTAATCATTTAAAACAATAATGATGTCTTGAAAACCGAGTCTTAGAATGCACGTGCAACCGTGTAGTGCTCCTATGGCAAGCGGGTTAATGACCTGAGAATAGCATACTAAAAAATCAACACAATGGTTGGTGAGTTCAAGAGTAATAATCAAACATAAACAGTTTAATGGTAGTCATATAAAAGTAGTGCATTGTAATAGATA
>BJCM01088975.1:0-17005 GCA_018326385.1 Flaveria bidentis | reverse complement strand
CTCTTTTAGTATATATATATATATATATATATATATATATGTATATTGACATAATGTAATTTTATATATATTATGTAAACTTTTTATATATATAGTTTATAGAGTAAATTTCATTTTTAGTCCTTGAGGTTTGATTATTTAAACATTTCAATCTAAAATGAATCTTTTGACATATCATACCCTGTAGTTTATATTTTGTAACGGTTTCAGTCCTTGACATTAACTTTGTTAGATTTTTATGTTATATCTATGGGCATTTTAGTCATTAAACATCCTTAGGACTATTTATGTAAATTATAAAGTCTAAGGTTGTTTTGTGTAACTAACTAAAATTAATAAAATATAATAAAAAATATAAATCCCATCCACTCTTTTTTCGTTCAATCATTCTCTCTGCTCCTCTTTAAACTCTCTCTCTACCCTAGAACTAATCATCATCGTACCACCTATGATCAACGTTACACAGCCAGAAGGGTAAAAGACGACCAAAACCTCTAAAATTTGTTAAACCTCAATAGATTCTATTATCATTTTATTCATAGTGTTTAGCCTAATGGTAGCTTTGTTATCATCCCCAATACCATCTAGTTTGCCGAGATGCTTCAAAGAAACACAACTACCCATTTTGTCAAATTCCAATTACGATTATAGTTCACAAGAATAAAAATTTTGATTCTAACGTTGTGTTTTACAGTAGTTTGTAGAAACGAACTGAAGTCACTTATTGTCGATGGGGATGGTAGCTTAAAGTAGATGGTTGTATACGGTGGTCGAGTGTAGATCGAGTAAGTGGTAGGTGGTTTGCAGGTTGTTGTGGCAAGTGTAGGAAGATGATTAGATCAACTGAGAGGATGAGATGGTTCGATGGATTCGTTTGTAAGTGGTTGTACGAGTGTATGACGACGTGTGTAGATTGGAAAAACAACCAGAGATCGGGGGCGAGTGTAGTTCGAAAAAAGAACTAGATCGAAAGGGATAGGGAGAAAGAGATAGTTTGGTGCTACATCGGAAGTTGCAGGTCTTATCGTTGAGTCAAAAGTTAGGGAGATTAGAGATAACAAGGTTGCTATTTATCTTATGAGGGTGATGATTAATGAGTTATGAGGGACTTAGATTTGACTTTTTTTTGTATTTTAATATTTTTTATTGTTTTAAGTAAATCACATAAACAACCCTTCAAATATTAACATCTTCATAAGTTATATAAATAGTCCTCAATATTTTAAACGACTAAAATGCCCATGGATTTAACAAAAAATCTAACAGGGTTGGTGTCAGGGACTTAAACCATTATAAAATGTAAACCACAGGGTATGACATGTCAAAAGGTTTTTTTTGGACTGAAATGGTTAAAATGACCAAACTTCGGGGACTAAGAACAAAATTTACTCTAAAAAAATTATATGTAACTTTATAACTTTTTGTATGTACATGTATTATATTATACTAGTGAAGTGTCCACACGTTGCGACGGTACGACTGTTGTGTGATTTTTTGGGAATTTGATTTTAGTTAGTATTAGCTCTGTGCGTTATAAAGTAAATTAAAAAATTAAAATATAATCGTTAAAAATTGAATATAAGAAAACAATTATGTATATCATAAAAGTCTTAAAGACAACTATATTAACAACTATATTATCCCAACAAGATTAAGAAAAGGATGTGTGGTATTTGTGACTGGAAATCACTTATTAAGGGTTTCGTTTTATGAATGTATGCTAGAATTTCATACAATGGATAAGTACGTATGCATTTGTTTACTTGTTAAATAGATGTAAGATTTATACCAAGTTTCGTTCTTATATGTTGTAGTTATTAGCTCTTCGAAAGCATTCTATCATATAACTAATCAACCATCCCTAAAATTTGAATGAATATTTGATGAAAACATGCTTATATACTTGTCTTCGTTTTTCTATATATGACTTAACTGCGGAAACAAAAAGAACATCAATCCATGCTTTGTGTGAATAAAAAGAACATTTGCTTAAAAAATATGCTTATTGGCCGAAACAAATAGACGAACTCCAAGTTCAAACCTAACAAAACTTTTGACCTCTGGTTTTACATTTCAAATGATAATAATTAGAAAATAAATCGATTAAAACCATATAACAAGTAAAGTATGTAAGACCCCGATCCCGGAACACTTACAGTCGGATAATCATTGCACATTGTACTTAAAAGACATAAATTTTATTTAAGCAATACATTGGAAACATTTAACGAAAATCATTTCATATATTAATAATCGCTTTTGCCAAACAATACAACGTTTTTAATCATTACAAAATATTGTTTGATTGCATTACAATGCAAAAACATCATTATAATATATAATGGATGCCATCCAAAACTTGTCAAGTAGCTTCACCCTGTGCCATCCCCAACAAAATCTACCTGCCAACTAAAAATGCATAAAAGTCAGCGTTGCTGAGTGAGTTTTAGTTTTATATTTGTTAAAACATTTTCTTACTTTCGCACATGATCATACATCGTACATACACATAGATAACAACATTATTATATTCCATCATCGTTCATATCGCATGTTTCGTACATTTCCACTTTACATTATCTTTCACTTCTATCTAGATCCCGTCATATGGTAAACCCCCCCCTCCTGGGAACACAAAGCCAACTCATCTAGAATTAAGCGATAAGGATCCAATATCACACGTATGGAGTAGTCACCAAGACTGCAGGATCGGTTTTTGTCACTCAACACAGATATTGTCTCTCAAACTCACTGAATCACACTCGGTTTGATGATGCAAAATCCCTTAAGAGTTGATAATAATATACTAAGTAATCAAATCACAATAATATAACTTTCAAGATACTTGTATATATTACTTCTCAACTCAAAGTATATCAAGACTCTTACAAGCATGATACATGAGTTACAATGAGAAATATATATACTACTACCTACAGTCGGATATACTTTGATATCAGCTGGAACTTACAAACTAGACAAATACTACATTACTAGAAGTAAGGTATCTTAGATAAAATATTATTTAAGATTTGGTAGTCATAACATGTCCATGGCTTACCTTATGTCACCAACTAAAGTTGGTAATTGTACTAACTGACAAGGAATGAATAGTGGAATAAAGTATGGCCAACTACATGGACGTGGGAAAAGCACCATGCAGTATATTAGAGATTTGCAGCGGAGTGTTAGAGGGACCATACTTATGTACACTAGTTCATAGTAGGTTCTTCGAAGGATAATTGGCTTCATAAGAACAATTTAATCTGAAGCCACTTATACTTCGGAAAAGGCTAATTCTTCCAAGGCTTAAGTTATTCTTCAGGCCCTCATGATTCTGAAGTCATTGTCATGAATTCTTCTAAGCGTTGAACTTCGGAAGAGAGAAGACTTTGTCTTTGGAAGATGGAGTTTCTCTTCGGAAGCTCTTTCAGACTTGAACTTCAGAAGTTCTTCTTTTGTCTTTGGAAGTTCTTCATCAGTGGCACCAAAAATGTTCCAAGTGTTTATTTTGGTTGCACCAGCCTTACTTGATCCAAAAAACTCCCCCTTTTAGGTATCTAAGGATTCTCTTGGTACCAACTATCAGTGTAGTCATAGAGATTGAAATTGGTGTTCTTTGGATACCAAAAACCCAGTTTAGGTGCTCCTTTAAGGCATCTAGGATTCTCTTGGCAACAACTAGGTGAGACACCTTTGGAGCAGCCTAATATCTTGCACACATACATGTTACAAACATGATATCAGGTCTACTTGCTGTGAGATACATCAGAGATCCACTGATAGCCCTATACTGATGTTGATCAGTATCCTCCCCCTTAGAGTCAAGACAAAGATTGTGATTTCTGGGTATACAAGTCTTAGTTGGCTTACAATCTTTTATATCAAATATTTCTAAAATGTTAGTGACATATTTAGATTGATCGATAAAAAAGCCTTTCTTTAGTTGCTTTACCTAAATTCCAAGGAAAAAGCCCATTTTTTCCATGGAACTCATTTCAAATTTCTTTTTCATGATGCTCTCAAAGTCTTTGCATATTTGGTTATTTGAGGAACCAAATATGATGTCATCAATATAGACTTGTATGAGCAAGATGTCTTTCTTAGACTTTCTTATGAATAAAGTCTTGTCAATGGTACCTCTGGAGTAACCATTATTTAGGAAAAACTAAGAAAAAGTCTCATACCACAACCTAGGTGCTTGGTGCAACCCATAGAGAGCTTTATCCAATTTGCACACGTAGTTGGGATATTGTGGGTCTTCAAATCCTAGAGGTTGGCACACATAGACTTCCCTATCTATATTCCCATATAGAAAACTTGACATCAAGTTGGTAGACAGTAAAACTATTGGATGCAGCATAAGCAAAAAATATCCTCATTGCCTCAAGTCTTGCAACATGTACAAAGACATCATTATAATCAATTCCCCCCTCTTGAGTGTATCCTTGAACTACCAGTCTTGTCTTGTTCTTAATAATCAAGCCTCTATCATTTCTCTTGTTCCTCAAAACCCATTTGGTTCCTATTGGTACTTGACCGGATGGTAGCGGACATAGGTTCCAAAACTTTTGTCTTTTGAATTGAAGCAATTCCTCTTGCATTGATTCAACCCAGCTACTATCTTTCAGGGCTTCTTCTACTTTCTTGGGTTCCATCTGAGATAAGAAGCATGAGTATAGGGAAACATTCCCATTGTGAGTTTGTCCCCTTGTTCTCACGTCTTCAGAGACATCTTCAATGATGTTCTTAGTTGGATGAGTGTTGTGAACCCTAAGCCTAGGGATCACATCTAGTTGCAAAGATAGATCCAAATTAGACATGTTTTGCTCCGAAACTTAAACACTTGGACAAGCTGTTGTTTCATACTCATTCAAGAAGGACTAATTGAATGAATGAGAGACAACATCACTTTCAGTTGGCTGTGAAGTAGCATTAACAGTTGCATATTCCTTCAAAATGCTACTTCTATGAGCTTGGTGTTGTGCATTGTCACTTAATGAGTTTTGAGGCTCACTTAGTTGATAACTAGTTGAAGCTCCACTATTTCTTGAGATAGTTATGCTATCAAATCTGACAATTGTGGGAGCTTGATTTTCAGCAACTCTTGGAGAACTTGGAAGTGTCTGGATAACTCAAACAGTTGGTCATCATCAGAATCACTTTGAGCGCCTGTTCCAGCTAAAATATTCTCACAAGAAGGTTTAGAACAGTTTGGAAATAATTCTAAATCAAAAATATGATCAAGTCCATTCCCCCTAACACAAGGAGTGTGGTCATTGACAACAATGTTAGATTATTCCTCAAATTGTTGATTTTTAATGTTGTAAACTCTATAGGCAATAGTGTTGTAGGAATATCCAACAAAGATAGCATCATCCGACTTTTCAGAAAATTTTGCCAAATTGTCCTTTGTGTTAAGTATGGTACACCTACTGCCAAAGGACCTAAGAAAGCCAATGAACAGTGGCTTCTTGTTCCATAGCTCATAAGGGGTTTTTCCATATGACTTAACTACAAGAACTTTGTTCTACACATAGCATAAAGTGTTCACTGCCTCTACCCAGAATGTTAGAGGCAACTATGAATGTTAAAGGTAGCTTTGAATCAACTAACATAGTTCGAGCAGCCTCAATAAGTGTCATATTTCTCCTCTCAGCAACACCATTTTGTTGACGAGTTCTAGAGCACTATATTATCTAACAATCCTTTTTAAGTTACAAAATGAGTCAAAAACGTGATTCTTAAACTTAGTTCCTTGATCACTTCTAATTATCTTAACCTTGTGATCAATTTGATTTTCTAATTTAAGAATAAAAGATTTTAAGTTTTCACCAGTTTCATCTTTAGTTCTTAAAAACAATACCCATGTGAATCTAGTAAAATCATCAATAATCACAAGGTAGTATGATTTTCTTACAATGCTTATTATACTTGTGGGACCAAATAGATCCATGTGTAATAAGTATAATGGAGTGGTGATAGAGTTAACTACTTTGGATTTATGAGATGCTCTATCTTTGCAGAAAACTTCCTTTTTAGGCAAACCATGTACCAAGTTATTTTTAACCAATTTATTTATAGTTTTGAAATTGACATGACATATTCGTTTATACCACAGTGTTGACTCATCACCATCAGATTTGGAAAGAAAGCATGATATTTCACCTAATGGGGAAGAATTGTTCATATCTAGCTTATACATATCCCCTTTCCTTGGAGATCTAAGAAGCACCAATTCCTAAGTAATTGTCATCCCTTGTTTGAGGATAATACACTCATGTTCTGTGAAAAGCATTTGGTGCTTTTGATCACAAAACTGAGAAACACTTAAAAGATTGTGTTCAAGCTATTTGACAAAGTTTACTTTGTCGACTCTTAACTTGCCATTGGATACACTTGCTCTGCCAGAAATGTATCCTCCAGCCTCACCTCCAAATTGAACAAGACCTCCATTAAAATATTAAAATTTTTGAAGAAGAGATTTGTTCCCAGTCATGTGCCTGGAGCATCCACTATCTACAATCCACACATTGTCATTTTTATCATGTGGATTGTCCCTAGATATAAGGTGAAAAAGTTAGTTTTTATTCGAAACCCAAATCTTGATGGTCTTGGGCTTTTCTAATGACGAGGATTTAATTGAACCAAAGTGTATGCATGGGGTTCAATAGATGTTTGTGAAGAAGAGGTTTGGGCTGCAACATCTTGTTTGATCTTCCAATCCATGCCTTGACCGATCAAAGTTGATGAGCTTGATGAAGCTTGGGCAACATGGCATACTTTTAGGCTTCTTTCTTCTCAAAAAAAGCTTTTCTCATGAACTTTCTTAAGAGATCTCTCATCTCAAAATTCACTCCCACGGACTGAAGTGATGAAATAAGATCCGTATACCTGAAGTATTGTTGGGTGAGGGTCTCTCCAGCAATGTAAGTGAAGTTTTCAAATTGTTGCTTTAGGGAATATTTCTTGGAGACATTGGAAATGGCATACATATGAGACAAAGCATCAAAGAGTTATTTGGCTAACTAACAATGCTTAAAACCCACCATGATGGAGTTGGGTATGACATTCATAAGAATAGTCATTGCTTTTCTATCGATCTCTAGTCGTTTGTGGTCTTCATCGGAGTAGTCTTTAACAACCTTCTTTATCATAGCACCACTGCCAGCCAGTACTGCAACCTTTGGCTTGTAAAGGCCATTGGTGATAGATTTCCACACCATGTTGTCTTGATACCTAATGAAACCTTTAATCTTTTCAGATGGATTTTCTTAGCCTTCTCTTTCGAAGCTATTTTCCCTCGAAAAAATAAGTTTCTTCCGAAAGCAACTTTGCTTCGGAAACATGCTTTCCTTTCCTTATCACTTGGATCATATGACAGGGTCCAAATGTGAAACCCTCCTTAAATCCTTCTTTCTTAACATTAGTTGCATAATGTGTGCCTGCAGGATTGTAGTAACAATCTTTAGCAATATGATTTTGCAAACCACACATTATGCATGCAATGTTAACCGTTGAAGGATGTGAAGACTGTTGTTTTTTGCTCTTCTTGTCTTCATCAACAGTCTTTCCCTTCAACTTCTTATCCTTCGGCAGGATAGGAGTGCTGATATTACACTCCTTTCCAAGATCAGAGTTTCCAACCACTTGAAATCTGACAGAAATAAGCACACCCTTTTGTTTTGGGTCTATTTTCAACTTGGATTCAGCTACTTTCTTGGTAGTTTTTATGGCTGCCTTAGCCTTGTTTCTTCTTGCTTTGGTGATTAGATGTTGATCATCACTTATGGAAATCAGTTGATTTACCTGATCCTTCCCTATGATGGTCTTCATTGTTTCATCACTCTTCAACTCATAGGAAGGTGGATCAGTAGATAAATACTCTTGCATTTTAGTCCCACATCTTGGTTATTTAGTAGACTCATAAGAATGTGGTGGAACAATCTCATTAGTTCTCAACCCACCTTTGTTTTTATAACAATTTTTTGGTGGGAGGATGATGCAAGAATGGCTTGGAAGTTTTGCTCAGAAATATTATGCTTCCTGGCTTGAGCCTTAGCCGTGAGTAGTTGGGCTTGGGCCTCACACAATTTGGAGATTAAATCTTTGATTTGAGTCTTATAGTTGGTATGTTCATGTTTTAAAATTAGCACAATTTTCTTAAACTCTTCAATATTCATTTTATAGTTAGATTCAACCCTTTTAAAATCACTTTTAAGGACATTTAAAGACTCAATATCAGATTTTATTTCCATATTGTAGTCATGATATAGTTTAACTTTAGCGATACAAGCTAGAGTATAGAGGTGTTTAAATACCTTGCTATCATCAGTTCCAACCATTAATGCTTGAGCAGGGGTCACATCCTACACCATGAAGCTCTAGTCCACTTCTTTAGCAATAGCAACTATGTGTTGTTTAGTTAGTTTCCCGATTGTTTTAGGTGTGGTAGGATGTGTGGGACTTGAGAGGTTCGCAGATTTGACTTGGGAGCCTTGCATTCCCTTGCAAAGTTACCAAGTTGGTTACAATTGTAACATTTAGCCTTTGTCTTGTCAAACCCAAACTTGCTATTAGTTGGGTTTTAGAGAAATTACCTTCTAGTTCTCTTAAAGAAATTCTTCGCCTTATAAGTTAATAGAGCCATCTGTTGGACAATATCCATTTACTCGACATCATCTGGGCTGAAACATTCTAGATCATCAAAGCAAAACTAAAATCACTAGAATGCCCATTTCCTAAGACAAAGGCATAGCTGTCTTGGAAAGGACTTGACTGAGCCTGTTGAGACCTATGAGTCTCAGGGAAGGTAATGTATGGCCCAGAAGAACAGGATGGATGCTGGGAGTAAGTCAGATACTACTGAGGTTAGGGGATCCTTGAGCCTTCAACAACCATTAAACTGTTTCTAGCAGGAAGACTTGAGGGTCTACTCATCTGGTGGACTATCTTGTTTTCCATCTCTATACGGTATCCATCAAGGATTCCGCATAGTTCAGTCATTATGAGAGAGTTTAAGTTCTCTATCCTTTTGATAGAGACATAGTAGAAATTCCACTCATTTGAAGTGCACTCATGAACTTTCTTAAGAGATCTCTCATCTCAAAATTCACTCCCACAGACTGAAGTGATGAAATAAGATCCGTATACCTGAAGTATTGTTAGTTAAGGGTCTCTCCAGCAATGTAAGTGAAGTTTTCAAATTGTTGCTTTAGGGAATATTTATTGGAGTCATTGGCACTGACATACATATGAGACAAAGCATCAAAGAGTTCTTTGGTTGACTGACAATGCTCAAAACCCACCATGATGGAGTTAGGTATGGCAGTCATAAGAATAGTCATTGCTTTCTATCGATCTCTAGTCGTTTATGGTCTTCATCAGAGGAGTCTTTAACAACCTTCTTTATCATAGCACCACTGCCAGCCAGTATTGCAACCTTTGGCTTGTAAAGGCCATTGGTGATAGGTTTTCACATCATGTTGTCTTGATACCTAGTGAAACCTTCAATCTGTCTGCTCTAAGATCTGAAGTTCTCATGGGTGATGATGTGTGCTTTAAACATCGTTCCTATTTCACCTTCAGAAGATTTTTGATTGAGGACCATTTGAGTGTGATGAAAGAATGAGTGAAGAAAAGGTTGATTTGGATGGTAAGATCTCACAATCAAGAGCCTAAAAAGCTCTAATACCAATTGCAGAATCGGTTTTTGTCACTCAACACATATATTGTCTCTCAAACTCACTGAATCACACTCGGTTTGATGATGCAGAATCCCTTCAGAGTTGATAATAATATACTAAGTAATCAAAGCACAAGAAGATAATTTTCAAGATACTTATATATATTACTTCTCAACTCAAAGTATTACAAGACTATTACAAGCATGATACAAGAGTTACAATGAGAAACTATATATACTACTACCTACAACCGGATATACTTTGATACCATTTGGAACTTACAACTTGACAAATGCTACATTACTAGAACTAAGGTATCTTAGATAAAATACTATCAAGGATTTGGTAGTCATGACATGTCCATGACTTACCTTTTGTCACCAACTAAAGTTGGTAATTGTACTAACTGATAAAAAATGAACAGTGGAATAAAGTACGGTCAACTACATGGGCATGGGAAAAGCACCATGCAGTATATCAGAGATTTGCAGCGGAGTCTCAGAGGGACCATACTTATGTCCACCGGTTCATAGTAGGTTCTTCCGAAGGATATTTGGCTTCGAAAGAACAAGTTCTTCCGAAGGATAATTGGCTTCGAAAGAACAAGTTCTTCCGAAGCCACTTATACTTCGGAAGAGACTATTTCTTCTGAGGCTTGAGTTATTCATCATGCCTTCATTCTTCTGAAGTCATTGTCTTAAATTCTTCTAAGTTTTGAACTTCAGAAGAGAGAATAGTTTTCTTCGAAAGATGGAGTTTTTACTCTTACAGACTTGACCTTCGGAAATTCTTCTTTTGCCTTCAAAAGTTCTTCATCAGTTGCATTAAACATGTTATAAGTGTTTGTTTTTGTTGTACCAGCCTTACTTGATCCAGTAAACATCGACTCCCCTGTGTGTGAACCCTCATGGGTTGGCCAAGATCGCACACTATAAAACACACAGTTGAGCTAACAACTCTCATGTAGTTGTGAACCTCATTACATTTTGCTTGCAAGACTTTCATTCGGTCATTTGTTATGTTCCACTTTCATTATTCTAGATATTTCACTTTGTTTAGATAATACTTTACGTTCATTAACATAATCACACCACGTAAAGCCACATAATAATACGTAATAAGGAGCATAAGCCATAAACATGCATAACAACACCATATAACATCACATGCATCATGCCAGAAACATCCCAAGTTATAGCCTAAAATTCCTACTTTCCAAAATTTCAAAATATTTTTTAAGTCTTTAGGCACATGGGCACTATGCAGGCACATAGCCACTTGCAACTTCGTCTAGAACTCACCTCTTGCAACTTCGAGTAAGACTTCTTCAAACTAGGATGGTAATGAGTTCGAACACCTAAACCCCACCAAAAACACATAAAAGACACACAAAACATAGAAGCACATAACCGAGGCTGAAAAATCAACCAAGAACACTTCAAAACATCGAAAACTAACCTTAAATATGCACTTCTCTTCTTCTTCTCTCTAGAACCCAAGAAATCTATGTTTTCTCTCTTTAAAACCCGTATGAAGAAAGGTGATGGTACAAGGGGTGGGCAGCCATGTCACCTTTTTAAACAACATAATAATATTATTTGCCCCTTGTACATCTTTAACCCCTCAACTTGGGTTATTTGGCTTTTCTTTCTTTTTCTCTTCTTTTAAATTTTTTCGGGCATTACAAGTCCACCCCCATTATATAGGTTTCATCCCCAAAACCTGTCACTCCTCGAACAGCCATGGGTAATGTTGTCTCATCTCCTCCTTTTTCTCCCATGTAGACTCGAATCCCTTTCTATACTTCCACTGTACTCACACCAAGGGAACCATTTTATTCCATAACCTCTTCTCCTTTCTATTAATGATTGCCACCGGTTGCTCCACATAATTGAGTCGCTCATCTATCTCAATGTCTTCCAGTAGTACAACCATATCTTAATCAGCTAAGCACTTTCTCATATGAGAGACATGGAATGTTGGATGAATTTCACTTAGCTCATGGGCAATTCCAATCTATAGGTCACCTCTCCTACTCCCCAATGATTCGGAAAGGCCCTATGTACCTCAGGCTCAACTTACCCCGCTTTCTACACCGAATGATACCTTTACAATGTGAGACCTTCAACATGACTATGTTGCCCACCTTGAATTCAATCGGTCTACGTCTCTTGTTAGCATAGGACTTCTATCTATATTTGGTTACCTTTATAAAGGCCTTGATCTTTTCCAGTTTCTCAATCGTAGCTTCAATCACTTTAATACTCTTTGACCACTATCACCCTAACATACGGGTGTCCTACACCTACTACCGTATAGCATCTCATATGGAGGCATACCAATGCTGGCATGATAACTATTGTTGTATGAAAATTCAGCTAACGGTAAGTGTCCGTCCCAACTTCCTCCGAAATCAATGACGCATGCCTGAAGAATATCTTTATTGTCTAAATAGTCCTCTTTGATTGACCATCTGTTTGAGGATGATAAGCTGTACTAATATGTAGCCTTGTCCCCATTGGATCATGAAATCTCTTCCAAAACTTGGATGTGAACCTAGTGTCATAGTCAGACACACTAGTCACCGGTACACCATGACGAGTCATAATCTCTTTAATGAACAAATCTGCTTACCTCTCGGCTGAGTACATTTCATGGATTGGTAGAAAGTGAGCACTCTTCGTTAAACGATCAACTATCACCTATATAGCATTATATCCTCTCGTGGTACGTGGTACCTTCATAATAAAATCCATGGTAATATACTCCCACTTCCAGTTGGGTATATCCAAAGGTTGGATCTTCCCATACGGCTTTTGGTGCTCCGCCTTCACTTGCAAGCAAGTAAGGCACTTACTCACATTCCACTACGTTGTGCTTCATACCCGACCACCAGTAATCTTTCTTCATATCATGATACATCTTTGTAGCATCAGGATGAATGGAGTATCGAGTCTTATGAGCTTCATTCATAATTCACCCTCGAAGATCTAGTCATGAGGGATCCACATTGGTCCGAAGAGGGTTCTAACTCCATGAGTGTTTTCACCCAACTCCGTAACTAGACCTCTCATTCTTTCGGAGTTAAGGCGATCTTTTTTCAGCGCCTCGTCTTGAAACTTTTTGATCTGCTTCATCACGTCAGAGGTCATAACCAATTGATAAGCTTTCACCCGGAGTGGTTCGGGTCTCTCCTTTCGGCTAAGGGCATCCGCCACTATGTTGGCCTTGCCTGGATGGTAATGGATCTCATAATCAAAATTCTTTATAAGCTCTAACAATCTCATTTGTCTCATATTCAGGTCCTTCTGCTCGAAAAAGTACTTCAAGCTCTTATGGTCGGTGAAGATAGTTAACTTCGTCCCATATAAATAATGCCTCTAAATCTTCAATGCAAAGACCACAACTGCTAGCTCCAAGTCATGAGTAGGGTAGTTAACCTCATGGACCTTCAATTGTCGGGATGCATAAGCTATAACCTTTCCGCGTTGCATCAAAACGCAACCCAACCCCGAGTAAGAAGCATTTGAATATTCTACCAAGTCTTCGCTTCCTTCTGGTAATGAAAAGATTGGAGCTTGCCTCAACCTTGCCTTTAGCTCCTCAAAAGCCTTTTCTTGCTCCTGACTCCATACAAACTACACGTCCTTATGGGTTAGCTTGGTCAATGGAGAAGCTATATTTGAGAAGTCTTGGATAAATCTCTTAAAGTAGCCGGCCAATCCCAAGAAACTTCGAATGTCGGATGGCATCTTTGGAGACTTCCATTACATAACGGCTTCTACTTTAGCCAGGTCGACCATAATCCCTTTTAGATTCACCACGTGACCCAAAAAATGAACTTTGCATAACTAGAACGCGCACTTGGCATACAGTTTCTCCCTCCTAAGCGTCTCTAACACCGCCCGAATGTGACCGACATGCTCCTCCTCGCTCTTTAAATAAATCGGAATATTATCAATGAACATAATCAGTGATATGGCTAACATCATCCGGCACAACTGATTCATCAAATCCATAAAACCAGTTGGCGCGTTGGTTAAACCAAAAGTCATAACGAGAAACTCGTAATGTCCATAAGCGTGAGAAATGCTCTTTTAGGAATATCTTGCTTCTTTACTTACAGCTGATGGTAACCAAATCAGAGATCTATTCTCGAGAACCAACTGGCAACTTGGAGCTGATCAAATAAGTCATTAATCCTCGGTAACGGGTACCGCTTCTTCATCGTCAACTTGTTTAACTCACGGTAGTCGATACACATACTCATACTACCGTCCTTCTTCTTTACAAACAAGACCACAGCACCCCAAGGAGAGATACTTGATCGAATGAACCCTTTATCCAAAAATTCTTGCAATTAAACCATTAGTTCCTTCATCTCTATTGGAGCCAAACAATACAACGCCTTAGCAACAGGTTGAACCCCAGGTATCAAATCAATCTGGAACTTGATTTCGCGATCCGGTGGCATACCTGGTAAATATTTCGGGAACACGTCCGGGAAATCACACACAACCGGTACGTCAGACAGTTATGGTGTTTGTGTGTCTATATCCTTCCCGTAAGCCATGTAGACGCTACATCCACGCCTCATGCTCTTCCTTACTACCGCTATCAAAATCATTTTCGAGATTGTAGTAACTCGATCACCATAGATTGTCACCAAACTCCCGTCAGGCACTGTCAATTAGTTCATCTTCTTGCGACACACAATATTCGTCTCATAGTCCGCTAACCAATCCATTCCTAGGACTATATCGAACCTGCCAAAGGTCATCACAAACAGTCTAGCAGGAAACCTATGACCTTCTAGCTCTATGTCACAGCCTTCTATTAGATTAGAAATCCTGGTAGACTTACCAGTGGTGGTTTCTACATCGAAAGGCTCATCAATAAATCTATTTCTAATAGGAAAATTAGCATAGAAGGCAGCAGAAATAAAACTCTTACTTGCACTTGAATCAAATAACACAGAAGCAAGAGTTTGGTTTACTATAAACATACCTGACACAACATCAGGATCCATCCTAGCCTCCTCCTAGGTCATCGTGAAAGCTCTAGCGCTTACTCTCTACCCTTTATTCCCGGCCTTTTTCTTTGCCCCGGAACTTTCAGCCCTCGGCTTCTTGCAATACCGGCTCAGATGGCCATCTTCACCATAGTTATAGCATCTAACGACCCCACACTCTCGATCCATATGACTGGCTTCCCACAATTGAAGTAGAAGTTTGATCCCCATCTACACTCCTCGGTATGCTCACTTCCACACTTACCACACCTCTTCGCACCTGTACCGGGTGTAGCTACACGTCGGTCATCCACCCCGGCCACCTTGTTGTTTAGAGTGACGCCACCACATCTAAACCACTTCCCATCCCAGTTTCAGTCACCACCACCTTTCTTTCTCACCTTAACCACTACCACCTCTCGCTCGACTTACAACCTTCCAACTAGAACAACCATCGACCTAAACATACTTGGTCGGGTGGCGATCATGTTCCTTTTAATATCCACCATCAAGCCCTAAATGTACCTCTTTATCTTTCGTGACACATGCATCACCTGATCTAGCACCAGCCTTGCATCTTATTGAACTTGGTGGTGTACTGCTGGTGTGTTATGGTTCCCGCCTCCGACTGCAGGAAATCTCTCTCAATCTTTTCAAGTTTCTAGTGAGGACAAAACTACTCGATCACCAAATTCTTTAGTTCACCCCACTTCATCTTCCCAATTGCCTTGCTACCCTCGGCCTGGACAATGTTGTCCCACCAACACAAGGTCGAGTCTACAAACGAGTAAGTGGCGAACTTCACCTTTTGGTCCCCTCTACGTTCACTGATATCTAACACTGCCTCCATCTCCCTCACCCACCGCTGAGCAGCAGCAACATTATCATTTCCATCAAAAGTCATGGGCTTGAATCTCTGGAATGCCTCATAGTTATAGCCTCGTGTTGTTTCTTGCCTAGCTTCCTCCTCTTCATCACTAGAGACAACCGTCTCAGTCTCTGGTTACTCCCTGTCTCCAGTGGTATTCTTCTTTTCCTTCTTCTCGTCCTCCCATACAATTCTAATCACTTCGGTCACTACAGATGGCAGGATTGTCTGTATGACCTGGTGAACCTCCTCAACAATAGCCTCTTTCACTAAGGCACTCAGATTGGCACTCTCATCACCACCTTGCTGGTGATTAGTCTCAGGCTCCTCATGAGCCGTCTTACCAATCTTGGCTCTGCTTCTAGTTACTTGTGGTCCAACACGACGTCCACCACGACCTCCACCTCGAGAAGCCTTCGAAGATCTTCCACCAGCCATTCTCTAAACACACTATAATATTCAAAAACCAACATGATCATTTAAGGTATTAGCTTAGTTTATGTCAAATATAGTAAGTCCCTAATTACATAAGTATCAAACTCTACTAAGAGCACATAAATCAAAAAACATGCGCATATAATATCGGTTAACATTAAAGAAAATACATGATGACAGGTAGCTACTTGGATTGGCATCCTTCCATTTGTCCCATTCTCAGTTTAAGTTTAGGTTTTTGAAAATATTTACCCATTTTGCTTAAACTTTGGCTTTTATACCAACTTTTAAGGCCCCGGTCCCGGAACACTTACAGTCGGATAATCATTGCACATCATACTTAAAATACATAAACTTTATTTAAACAACACAACAGAAACATTTAACTAAAACCATTTCATATTTACCAATCGCTTATGCCAAATAATACAACGTTGTTAATCGTTACAAAATATTGTTTGAGTGCATTACAATGCAAAAACATCATTATAATATAAAATGGATGCCATCCATATAGATACATATGTACCTAGTTTACGATCTTAATGTAATATGTTTGTCATGTCCTTAATGTAAATGAAATATACATGTTGAATAAAACAGATTATGTGATTGATGATCTTAATGTTGAATGTTTCAGTGTATGTTTGAATGTTTATTGTTCATTAATGCATATTGAACTAATTATATAGGTTTGTGGTTGTTTGAATAAATCTTAGTAAAGTAATGATTGAGAAACATATTCAAACTTAGTTGTATGAAGTTCTCATGCGAATCGCCCATGCTAATGGACCATACGTATGAACAACTTCATGCTAATGAACTAGTCGCACGACTGAACCAGGAGACTGGATCAGTCGCATGATTGTGACATGAGATTGACTCAGTCGCACGACTGAACACTCAGTCGTGCGAATGGATCAACCGCATGACTCAATCGCACGACTGAACCATGCTAATGGTTCAGTCGCACGAATGAGAAACCCTAACCTATAAATACCACTT
>BJCM01088965.1:0-21461 GCA_018326385.1 Flaveria bidentis | reverse complement strand
TTGGTTATGTGGATTCAGATTTTGCCAAGGACCTGGATAGAGGTAGATCTATTACAAGGTATGCATTTCAAGTGCTGGGTAACTTGGTAAGTTGGAAAGCTCAGTTGCAGCATATGGTGGCATTATCTACAACAGAGGCTAAGTATATAGCATTGACTGAGGGAGTCAAGGAAGCTATGTGGCTGCATGGTTTTGTTTCTGAGTTGGGAATCAAAGTTGCAGGCTCAGTGGTATTCTGTGATAACTAGGGTGCAGTTCAGTTATCAAAGAACAGCATGTTTCATGAGAGAACAAACCACATTAATGTGAAGTTACACTTCATAAGGGATGTGGTGAATGCTGGTAAGGTGAAAGTGGAAGGTGTGTCTACTTTGGAGAATCCAGCAGATGTGTTTACTAAGTCTCTACCTGGTGGAAAGTTCAAGTTTTGCTTGGATACATTGGGAGTTGATTAAAATCTTGTTTTGGATTTTAAGGTGGAGATTGTAAAATATTAAAAGTCAAAACAAGTGAACTTCCGAAGTTTAAGTTTCTTCCGAAGCTTAATATAGTCTTCCGAAGCTAAGGTGATATCTTCCGAAGGTTATGTTTACTTCGGAAGGATGTTATTGTGTACTTTGGATTTCTTCCGAAGTATACATATGTTTAGTAGGGAATCTACCGAAGGGTTACTTCCGTTCGGAAGATATAGTGTAGGGTTTTTTGTGTAAATTCTCAATATGTGTTGAGAGTTAGTTAGAGTTAGTTTCCTGCTATAAATAAAGCCGGATTGTAATCGTTGGGGAATCCTGAAATCATTCAATTAAAAATAATCATTTGAGAGTTCTTGATCACGTTTATTCTTTCTTGTATCATCTTTGTATTGATTGTTATTCCGCATTCATATTCTCAATCGGTTTTACAACATATAAACTTACCGTACACCAATTCGTATAAAAAGTACTCATTTTTATCTCGGACAAACCAAAGTGTCAGACCAACGCTTAGCAATGACGCTTGATCGAAGATATTTGAAACCTAACACTGGATAATATTGATGATTAGTTGAAAAAGAAGAACCAAAGAAGATGACGGTGATAGTCTAGAAGAATAAAACTTGGGGTTAGATAATATGAAAGGTTTTGTCTTTACTATTAGGACGATAGGGTTTAACAAGAATTTTAGTTATATTAACTCTATAGACTAAAAAGGTTACAAAATATAATGTATGAATTTGATATGTTAGAAGAATTTTTTTTATCATGAAATAGATAAGAAAAGAAAAATCAACTTTACTTTGAAGGAGATTAAAATTAACCGTCAGTAATTCAATTAATCGTAAAATTAACTGTCAGTAATTCAATTTTCATGAAATAGATAAGAAAAGAGAAATCAACTCTACTTTAACGAAGATTAAAATTAACCGTTAGTAATTCAATTAACCGTAAAATTAACTGTCAGTAATTTAATTAATCGCTAAAAAACATGTATAGTTAAAAAAAACATAAAAAAACAACCTTTTTTTAAGAGGGAATAAAAACCACCTCGGCGCCTGCAAACCGCCATTAACGTGTCATCACCATCATTCGCCAACAACAACCACACCCTTCGTCTTCTTCCCCTTTTCTGCAACTCCCATCATCAGTTTCATCTCTTGCTCACATTCTCAAAACTTCACAATTCAACAATCATGTGCCCCAATCGTTCAAATTGACGACCCCTTTTCATCATCTTCACGATTCCCCTAACTAAAACACTTGATGTTCATCCACACTACAACAATGGATTCACAGCGACCAACACACACAATCACATCTCACGGCCTAGCATTAGCCCTCAACCACATCCACGATTGGGTGATTCTTTCACTACTCTTAACAATCATGATCATTCTAAGCCTCGTTCACCCTTTCAATCGGTTTGTTGGTAGAGACATGATGTCTGATCTTAAGTTTCCAATGAAGGATAGCACCATCCCCTTTTGGACTGTACCTGTGAGTTCGTCAATTTCATCTTTCTGCATCAAAATTTGAACAAAAATGGTGGCTTTCGGTTCTTGATTGTTTTGTTAATTTCGTCTTTTTGTCAGGTGTATGCGGTTTTCGTGCCGATGGGTGTTTTTGTAGCGTTTTATCGTCATAGAAGAGATGTTTATGATCTTCATCATGCTGTGTTAGGTGATTGATCTATAGTGTTTGATTTTGACTTTATGGTTACGGTCAATGGGATGATACAGGATGATTTGATGTTTATTTGTTATTTGTTATAGGAGTACGGTTTAATGAGTCCGATAATACTTATTTTTTTTATTTGTTACCGCAGGGCTTTTGTTCTCGGTTTTTATAACCGGCGTTATAACGGAAGCGATTAAAGATGCGGTTGGTCGACCCCGACCGGACTTTTTCTGGCGGTGTTTTCCCGACGGAAAAGATGTATGATGGTTTAGGGTTTTGGTACTCGTATAGAGGTGTTGATATGAGCGGGTTGGATAACAGGTCAAATAACATTCGTTCGGTTGCAAATAGTTGTTTCTTAGTGTGATCAAAACTCACATGTCGGGTCGGGTTATGAAAACTTTTCTGACCATAGTAATGTGTTTATTATGTTTACAATAATATAACGGTTGGAGGTCATGTGTAATGTATTAAGAACATACTTTTGGGTCAATTTTCTTTGTGTTTGATCTATTGATCTGTTTCCTTTTAAACTAATTTTTTATTTGACCCGTTTAAAATAAAACATAAAACATAAGTGAAAACAACTCATACTTATTATCCCACGATAAATTTCATGCTTTTGCTTTTAATTAACGTCTCAGTTTTACGATCAATGGGGAGGTGTTATATGTCACGGCGATATGGATGTTATACGACAAGGCCACAAGAGCTTCCCGAGCGGGCATTCTTCGTGTGAGCACAAAACACGCGTTATGTACTCTTTCTCTAAGTAACTGCGCGCACAATTTACTTACAATTTCATTGCAGGGTCTTTTTCTGGTCTCGGGTTTTTGTCACTTTACTTATCTGGAAAAATAAAAGCGTTTGATCGCGAAGGCCACGTGGCAAAGCTATGTGTAGTTTTCTTCCCTTTGCTTGTTGCATGTCTCGTCGCCATTACTAGAGTCGACAACTATCGACACCATTGGGAGGATGTAATTGGTGGAAGTGTTATAGGTGCATTTTATAATAAAAGGTCTTATAAGTTATAACCAACTGTCTTTCTTCTAGGCCGCGTTACACAAGAAGCTTGTTATGTCTTGCAGGTATCACGATGGCGGTATTCTGCTACTTGCAGTTTTTTGCACCACCGTATCATGCTGAAGGTTGGGGACCGTATGCATTTTTTCGGGCTTCAGAGTCTTTGTGTGCAACAACTCAAGTTTCTGGGGTTCCACCGAGACGTGATGCTGCGGGTCAAGAAGAGATGCAGCAACGTGGGGTCGGGAGGGATGACAATTTGGCAATCGTGTGCTCGTATGATGGTTCAGATATGTCGCTAGATGATCTTGAATCGGGTAGGCGGTAGTCATGATGTATGGTCTAGTGTTAGAAGATTGGGACCATTAGCTTGATCTGTTTATATGTTTAGATCATTGTGTGCATTACTTTTAGATTGTAAACTTGTAATCTGTTTGTATGTAGTTTAATACTAACCGACTAACTTTCCACGAAAATGTAACTTTAACTCCCCTAATCTTGAATGTAATTTTGTATGTAAATTTTTAAAATTCTTTTAGTTTGTTTAAAGAAGACAACAAGACAATTATCGTATGTCTTAAGGTTATGTAGACATTTTCACTTGCAAAGATGTACTCTAAGTTTACATCTAAGTTTTCTGTTAAAGTCAAGCAGGTTAGATATATAATAACAATGTCGTTGCAACTAGCATAACCAAAAAATACAATAACATTTTTACAGTAATCATAAACATGAAAAAGTAATACCATCGTTCGGTATCTATATAGAAACAACAACTGGAGTATTTAATCGAACTTGATATAATCTTTTTGCTTTTCGTTTTGTTTCTCAAATGCAACATGTATAGGTTATATTTTTTAACTTTATAAATCCTTAAACGTTGGTGTTTGAAAATCTTGAGGATCGTGAAAAGTTGTAATATATATAAAAAAAAGTATTGTATCTTGAAAGTAAGATAATTTGTAATAGGTTAGTGATAGTGTGATAAAAACAAAAAATAACATCACGTAGGCAATGTTTATGATATTGAAAAGGTGTTTAAGAGGCGTAACGGTATTTACGTGAATTAACTTAAATAGAAGACGATAGAAAATACTGTTGTGTCAATGAAAAAATAAAAAATGATTTTATCTCGTATTTTTGCATGTGACCACACTCACGTTTGATGATATCATGCTTCTTATACATATGTTACATAAATTCTCTATAATAGGTCGCACCATGTTGAAGTCTCTATTGACGTACTCTCTCATCAAATTATAATTATATTAAATACACCTATATAATTTATTTTATTGTGTTGTAATATTATATCTATTTGTTATTATTAAATCAAAGAAAAACCAAATCCGTAAATACACAAAAGCACAAAGGGCATTCCCGTCTTTCCACACCAAACCCTAGATCCCCCGTGTTCCCTATATCAACACTGAATCATCTTCCTCATCGCCGTTCTTCAGTCCCAAACCCTAACACATCCGATCGAGAGGTAGCACAATGAAGTACAACCCACGAGTCAGCAGCTCTCGCCGTAAGTGCCGCAAGGCCCATTTCACCGCACCCTCGAGCGTTCGCCGTGTGCTGATGAGCGCACCCTTATCCACCGACCTCCGAACCAAGTACAACGTCCGATCAATCCCCGTCCGTAAGGACGACGAGGTTCAGGTCGTTCGTGGCACCTACAAGGGCCGTGAAGGCAAGGTGGTGCAGGTGTACCGTCGCAAATGGGTCATCCATATCGAGAGGATTACTCGTGAGAAGGTGAATGGGCAGACTGTTAATGTGGGCATCAATCCTTCAAAGGTTGTGGTGACGAAGCTGAAGCTTGATAAGGATCGGAAGTCGTTGCTTGATCGGAAGGCGAAGGGGCGTGCTGGTGATAAGTCGAAGGGGAAGTTTACGGTTGATGATGTTGCTGCTGGAGCCTCGCTTCAGGAGATTGATTAGGGTTTTGGTTTTGATTCTTGTGGTTTTGAGGTATGATTTTGGGGATTTTTGTTGTTGGTTTTACTTATTTTGACAGTTTAATTATCTTAAATGTACTTTTCAATGAAATTCGTTTTGCATTGTTGTTGTTTGTGTTTGTGTTGCTGCAAGCAAAATGATTACTTTATGCTCGTTGTAGGATCTTGAAATGCTGGTTTTTCTGTTGGTTGTATTGAATTTTGGGGATCTTGTATAGGGTTGAAATGGAGCTCAAAGGGGTTGTTCTTTCTTGTCAGTGTTTAGATTGAATCTGTGATTAGGAGTTTGTGGTGAATAGCATGAATGGTGTTGGTTTTTGCGGTTTATGGGTTTGAATTTGATTGCAGGATTAGTTGAGGATACAGAGTCTTGATTCTGTTTTTTTTTTAAGAATTAGTGTTCTTCATGATGTGATAAACTCTGATGAATGTGAACTATGAATGTTTACTACTGCATTATAAGATTTTGCATTGCATATACCAATTGGTGTCTCTGTTGAAAGTTGGAATTTTGCTTGAGGAACTTGAGGTTGTAGGCAATAAATCTAAGGTCTGGTATATGTTGTTGCGTTTGGTTTTGTGGCAATCGAAGTAGTTTAGAAAAACGTAGTCCTGGCAATATTTGACTATCTTTACTATAATATTTGACTATCTTTATGTTATTGAGACACCTTATTGTCTCTATCTTTCTTCATGAGAGAATAAAACAATTTGGGTGTCTAAATAACATACCGTGCAATTAGTTAGCCAACAAATAAAGTCTTTTTTAAGAAGTTGTAGTATCTTTGTAGAAGAGACTATCTCAATGATGATTTTGGTTTTTGAGACAACCATTAGCAGTATGTTTTGTTGCACTTGAAGAACACTGTAAATGTGGTTTGTATTCTTTCTGGAGTGTACTGGTTGTAACGGAGTCTCCAACCATGATTGTGCGAAGTCGCAGGCACAACTCGCAAGGTGGCTACAGGTTGAAATCACTGTATATAATTATAAGTCTCTGCCTTCATGATGAAATAACAGTCTCTTCTTCTTGTATTCAGCTATAGCCCTTGATCTCTGTTTTCGTATCTCCCAAAAAACCTCTTCACATCACTCTGTTTATCAAACAACTCTAGAGTTGTGGTTACGGACTGTGATGTAAAGCTGACTTAAGCGTTTTTTATTTATAGGGTAGCAGGGTCTACTTACAATAGATACAGGATTCAAAACGAAGCCTAATTAATTGATTGCTGGTGATCACTTCTCTTCTGCTCCTAGCACAATCTTCCCCTTTCTTTGCTCTAAACTCTAAACCTCTAACCCTTTTGTCAGTGTTGGGCTATCATTGTAAATCGTTTTGATGTTTGTAGTGGCAGTTGATACACGATAGGATCAGGGTTAGGCTTATGGATGGTTTTGATGGATCGTGTGGTGGTTCTAGGTGGTGGGTGCTAATTCTTTTGGTGGTGTTCGTGTTGTTCTTAAAAAACAAAAGCCACTAAAGATGGATCTTGTTTGACAAGCATTTATGATTTCATTATATTTGCAGTTGTAAAAGAAATGAATCAAAACAGAAAATATAGAAACTCTTTATTCATTTTTAAATATAGTTAACTAAATCACTATATAAAGGAACTTGGATCTTAGCTTGGTGGTGAAATCACCAAAGGTTGTTTCATGTTCTAAATATAGCATATATCATGTTTGACTAGTCTTGATTATGCTGTGATTATCATCCAATTAAAAATAAAATTGGGAAACAAAAGAAAGTTGTTTAGAGGTCAATGTTCAAGTCATTGTCATCCAAAGTATTGTCAGTCTGGACCAGTAGATACGAATGAACAAGTCTCAGTTGTTTCTAAGAACAGTGGTGACATTTAAAGAAGTTTACTCATTAAGGGTTTAAACTTAGGTTTTCTGGACTTAATGTTTGTAAATAAGTTTTATTTATGTCATGACACTATTACTCTTAATGTTTGTAAACAAGTCGGATATATTTTTTTCGAGTTAGATATTTGATAATTATAAGAATAAGTGAATGAAAATACAGCCCTTATAATGTCTTTTAGAAAAGATTACTTATTCTATATAAGCTAATTTCCCACTTTAAACAATGAGTTTCAAAAGTTTTCTTTTATTTTTATTTATTTATTTATTTTTAAATTTCTATAAAGTATGAAAACTTAAGGTGATAAATAACCGAAGTTTAAAAGAAAAACGGGTTAAGCACTTAAGCTTCATTTTTTGATTTTTTATGTATACGTTTGCATCTTTGTCAGAAATTGTGTTCGGTGGAGTTAATTTGTATGCAAAATTGTCGTCGGCTGTCAGAAAATGTAATCAAGTCATCACTAGTCTCATTTTGATTATCGAGTGATATCAACTCACCACAATACCACAAGGTGTTTATATAAAGTACGATATACAATTATTATAACTTACAAATACATCAAAGTTCTGGCTTTGAAACTCGACTAATGTGTGCATGTAAAAACAATCGACTGTATTAACCGGAAAATTTTGGAAGCTTTTAGTTAGGGTTTTCACAATTTGATTCAACAACTTTTGATCTAGATAGAACAAACTAGTATTAAGTCCCTCGTTTTGCGGCGGGGGTGTAAAACCATGTCAAATAGTATTAACATCACACCACCATCAGAAACCGCTAATGCTGAAAAACTCGTATTAAAAAAGAAATAAAAAATAAAACTGATTGGAAAGTAGATGTTAAAACGTTAAAAACAATAGTTAAATTGATCTAGGATCTGGACACTGCAACTAGACTGTTAAGTAGGAAAAAATAAATGTAACAACATTGAACCACGCACGCACGTTATGGCGTATTATCTCTCAAAATTTAGAGCAAAATGTATACGTGAATTTTGTAAAAGAAGAAAAGAATAGGTGACTAAAGTTAAAATTGAAATAATTTAGAGGTTAAATTGTAAAAGATGTAAAAGTATTGGATTTAAAATAAAAAAATAAAAGAAATAAAAAAAGACATATACAACCTCTAATGCTTGAAGTACAACCACCAATGAAATCTTAAGTTGTTAATTAGTACGTATAATATAAATAACTAGGCTTTTAGGTAAAGTGGCTGGGTTTAGTGGGACAAGCTGATATTATTTTTTTTAGAGTAAATTATTTTTTTAGTCCCTGTGGTTTGGTAGTTATAAAGATTTTAATCCAATAGTTTAAAAACATCCGCTTTAAGCACTATGGTTTAAAATTTGCATCAATCAAATCCAAACCATTAACTCCATCCATTTCTGCCGTTAACTTTTATTAAAAAGACTAAAATACCCTTGGACTAAAATAGTTATTACAATACAAATTTATAAATCATATGGAACCCACATGATAATAAATCTATGACATTTTCCTCTCTTCTCAGTTCTCTCTCTACACCTCTTTCTCTCTCCTTACACTCCTTACCTCTTCTTTAACAAATTTTATCTACCACCAAATTAACCTAAGCACCACCACAACCGCCACCTACTCTCGTGAAGTCACCATAGCCACCACCACCATCATAATCTCCTGCGAAGTCATCATTAACATCACCTTCATCTTCATCTTTAAGATTTTCTTATGAATTAGATTTTGCCCTAAATCAAGTGGAAATTGAAGCCTATACCCCTCCCCTTTTTCTTCTTTGTCTTTCTCTTTCTCTCTAAAATTGAGCGGATAAACAAAGCGGGTGGAAGGGGCGCTGATTATTAGGTGGTGGTGGTGGTGGTAGATGTTGAAGGTCAAGTAACGTTGGGGGTTAAAAGGTGGGCAGCAGTGATAGGGGTGAATGTTTAGAAAGAGGGAAGAGGGAGGGAAGGTCACAAGATGAAGATAGGTGGGTAAGATGGTTATGTGACGAAGGTGCGCAGGTGGTGGCAGTGGTTGAGATGCGCAGGTGGTGGTGAGGGCTAAGGTGCGCGGGCGGAGGGGTGGCTGAGGTGCGATGGCAGTGGCTGAAGTGCGCAGGCGGTGGGGTGGTTGAGGTGCGCAGGCGGTGGCAGTGGCTGAGGTGCGGGGGCGGTGGCGGTGGCTGAGGTGCGGGGGCGGTGGCGGTGGCTGAGGTGCCCAGGTGGTGGTGTTGGTTAAGGTGCCCAGGTGGTGGTGTTGGCTCATTAAGATAGATAATCTAGTTTCATATTATTTATAATGTAGTAACAATTAAAAACAATAGTATATTAGACTGTGTTTGATGTTGCCTGACCCACCTCTGACGAGTCAGCCAGTCAGGGTGTTTGATGTTCACGGCGTTGAGTCTGACCCGGTCGGTGGGCTCTGACCGAGACCTAAAGAATTCGATGACTGACCCGATTTCATTTCCCCTACTGCACCTCATCTCCGTCATCTTCTTCACCGCAATCGCTGCCATTCAGATCTTCTTCACCGTTCGCTGCCGTCGTCTGACCCGGCGTTGTGTCTGACCCGCAATCGCTGTCTTGCTCACCTTCACCGTTGCTCACCTTCACCGCCTCCGTCACCGTCTCCGTCGTCTTCTCAAGGTAAACCCTTGAGGTCGATTGTTTGAGGTCGATTTGATTTGCTTAGATTTGTTGATTTTGCTTGACGATTTTGGATGTTGATTTTGGATGCTGTTTGAGGTCGATTGTTTGTTTGAGGTCGATTGTTTGTTTGAGGTCGATTTTGCTGATTGGATTTGTTGATTTTGGATTTGTTTATTGATTTGTTTGTTTGTTGATTCGTTAGATGTGTATGTATATGGGTATGTAGATGTGTATGTAGATGGATATGTATATGTGTATGTATATGTGTATGTATATGGGTATGTAGATGTGTATGTATATGGGTATGTAGATGTGTATGTATATGGGTATGTAGATGTGTATGTATATGAGTATGTATATGTATATGGGTATGTAGATGTGTATGTATATGGGTATGTATATGTGTAGTTTTTACTCAGTCAGAATGTTATTTTTATCATTTAGCAGAGTCAGTCAGTTACTAAATCAAACAGCCAAGTTTCAGTCAGATGCAGACTCAGTCAAAACCTCTTACTGAATCAACTTCTTACTCAGTCAGATCTTACTCAGTCAGCGCAATCAAACAACCCCTTAGTTATTTTACATAAAGTTAACAGAGAAGATGAATGGTAGTTAGTGCTTTGGACTTGATTGAGACAAATTTTAAACCATAGTGCTTAAACTGTGCGTTGGATTAAAAACGTTATAACCACCACTAAAAGAGTAATTTACTCTTTTTTTAATTGTTAGCTTTAATGAATATAATACCCGCACAACAAATCAACAATACTTACCAAAACTGAAAAAATAAAAATAAAAAAGGTTTAACTAGAACTTTGGTTTCATTTTTAGAGCTGGTTCCATGTTCCAAACTATCAGCCACAACCATCAAACCGTCAAAGCAAAACATTACAAATCTCAAACTAGATTGCTAGAATGCATTGGTTATGGCAGTTAGGTCAGTTTCAATAGTTCATGAACACCCCTGTTTCTAGTTCAAGCTTTGTGTTACCAAATGCTGTTGATGGAGGCTGTATTAGCTCTTGATTGAGCTTAAATAAACAAGCTGAATCATTCAATAACACTAACTATCAAAACATACATTTTGATGTTCATGAGAATCAAAGGTTAAACATGTGAAAGAAAATAATCATCTGTTAAATCATTTAATATGACTTGTACAACATATGCATCAGGATCTGCTCTCTATAAAACTTCAAAATATGCATGTTCTTCCACATGTATAAAAATGGAGTCTAAACTCTAAACCATACAGACATACCTCAGTTTTTGTGTTGCAGCCGACCACTCTCTGCACCAGCATATGGGTCAATTATGACGTTAATAACAGCAGGCTTTCTTGCAGAAAAAGATTCGGTGAGAGCTGATTTAAGCTCATCTGGGGTCCCAACAAGGTAACCTTTTCCACCGAAAGCTTCAATCATAAGATGATATGCCGCACCAGGGACAAAGGAAGTGGGTGCTGGATCATCTTTATAGGGCCCGGTAATGTCTTCAGGGTTTCTTCTGTCGCCACCATATACACCACCGTTGTTGAACACTATCACCACTACAGGCAACTGATAACGAACCAACGTCTGCAATTCAATGGAGGAATAATCATTATAAAGCTGGATCAAAGAGTTGAAAAACAATTTAGAGGTGATAATATTGACGGATTTACTTATGAATGGGTCAATCGAGGTTATGGATCATCCCCAACGAGTTTAATGGATCAGATCAAAGATTTTGCTAAAAAGTAAATGGGTCAACAAGTTGAAACTTGTCCAAAGTGTGTTTTTTTAAAACAATATGATTGCATAAAATGGAATAAAGAAAGCAAACCTCGACTTCCATAGCGCTGAACCCAAACCCGGAGTCACCTTCAACAGCAACCACGAGCCGATCAGGTGAAGCCACAGCTGCAGCAATGCAATAACCTAAACCAACTCCCATTGTCCCCCACGTCCCTGCATCCAACCGAGTCCTAGGCTCCATCTGAACCAAAACAGACCGACCAACATCCATCGTATTAGCCCCTTCCGACACCAGTATAGGACCAGGACTACCCAACCCAAGAATCGCGTCCCTAATAATCCTCATCGGCGTCAAAAAATTAAATGGCACAACATCCTTCGCCAACTGACTCTCCATCCTCGACACATTGTCCTTCACCTTCTTGGTTATCGCTTCAATCCAAGGATGAGACCGCCCCAAACAAAACGGGTCATCCTTAATCTCCCTATTCAACACTCTAAGCACCCTTTTCGCGTCACCAACCAACCCCACCTCAGGCTTCCGAAGCTCAATCTCCCCTTCATCCACATCAACCAAGATAAACTTAACATCCTTCGACCACTTGGGAGGCTCCCCAAAGTGCAACAACCAGTTCAACCGCGCCCCAACCACCACAGCAACATCACACTGGCCAATCGCGAGCGAGCGAGCAGCAGTAGCCGCGAGCTCATGCGTATCGGGCAACAAACCCTTGCCCATCGGCGTAGGCAAAAATGGGATCCCAGTCCTCTCAACCAAATTCTTGATCTCATCTTCAGCCCTAGCTAAAGCTGCACCTTTTCCAAACACAATCAAAGGCCTCTCAGCTTTCCTAATCAATGAAATCGCCTTCGCGATATCACCACTACTCACACTCTTCATCTGTTCTATCTTTCTCCTACTTACAGCATCATCTAACAACTTATTAGCTTCTAATTCAGTAACAGTTTGGTGAAGCACATCAGATGGGATATCCAAATAACACCCACCGGGTCGACCCGACCCGGCGAGATCAAGAACCCTAAAAACAGAATCAGGGATTTCACTTATATGTTTAGCTTTTACGGAGAATTTGGAAAAGGGTTTTACCGCAGCGATCTGATCGAGCTCTTGAAAGTCTCCTCGTCCGGTATCATTTTGATCGGAGGAGCCGGAGATCATGACCATGGGCCAGGCGTTGGCGGCGGCGTTGGAGAGTCCGGCGAGGCCGTGGACGCAGCCGGGGCCGGAGACGGTGAGGAGGGGGGCGGGGCGGCCGGTGAGGTAGCCGTAGGCGGAGGCGGCGTAGCCGGCGGATTGCTCGTTGTGGAAGGCGATGAATCGGATGCCTTGGGCGACGGCGCGGGTGGCGACGGCGGTGACGGGGATTCCGACGACGCCGAACATGTGGGTTACGCCGGCGAGGGTTAGGGCTTTGGCGATGAGGAGATTGCAGTCGATTGTTGTAGGGTTTTCAGGTGATTCAGCCATTGAAGATGAAGAATTGATGATGATGATGATGATGATGATGATGATGAATTGATGATGATGATGATGGGATGACTGTGGTGATGAAGTTGTGGATCTGATGGAGATGAAAGTGGGGTATGGGTAGTGGATCGAAGTAGCTAGCAAAGATGATGAAGATGATGATGGAGATTTACAAATGAGATTTTGATTCCTTATTTGGAATTAGGTGATGTCTTACTCACTCAAAAGAAGTGATTTTTTTACTGTAATTTCTTCGAACGACCTGCTATCATCGATTTTTTTTAGGCCACGTCATTTAACCATGTCCCAACTTACTAATTTTTTATTGTAGCTAGTTTTTTTTCTTTTACCGGTGGTGTGATGTCATGGTATCATATGCGATAGTAATATAAAGTATAGATCGTATAGACCGTATAAAACTAGGGCTGTTCACGAAACAAACCGAACCGAACGTAGCTCTGTTCGAACTCGATTCGGTTCGAATTTACGAATTCGAGCGCAAACTTCATGCTCGAACTCGGTTCGGTTTTAAACCGAGCGCTCGGTTTCGCTCGGTTTTGCTCGGTTTTGTTTGGTTTCGTGTTATAATATAAAACAAAACTAATAATTAATTCAAAAGTTTTAAATTTTAAGTTCCAACCATAATATATTCACCAATGTTTGTATAAATGTTCTTTAAGAACCAAATTATAAAAAAAATCTAAGATATCACAATTAGGAACAACTGAACAATGTCAGACTTCGAACAAAGTCGGACTTCAGACTTCAGAGGTTGATTGTCGAAGGCGGGATGCACGATCAGATTATTGCATGTCTGACTGTCGAAGGTCATGGTCGCATGTCAGAGTGTTAGAGGTCATGGGTTATTTGTCAGAGTGTTGGAGGTCATGGGTTATTTGTCTGAGTGCTGGAGGTCAGCGCCTCGATAGTCGGTAGGGAGGTGGGGGATACAGGGGACGACCTGGAAGTGGTAATAGGTGGAATGATGAAAGGATTTTGAAATGCAAAATGATGATTTGATTAGATAATTAAAACTTTACATTTAGGATTGTTGATTTTTTAACTAAGTAATTAAAATAGTGGTAGGTGGTAAATAATTAAATAGATTCATAATTATATAATATATAAAAACTAAATCTAAAAAGTTATTCGAGCGAAACCGAGCGAGCGACGAACGAGCGTACCTTTGCTCGTGCTCGGTTCGTTTTCAAATCGAACCGAGTCGCTCGGTTCGTTTACAACCGAGCCAAAATTCGAACGAGCAAAAATCCGAATTTTTTCGAACAAGTTCGAGCGAGTTTCGAACGCCGAGCTATTTGAACAACCCTATATAGACCCACTTATTTTTCAAATATATTTATGTCGAAACGTAAAGAGAGTTGAATTTATACCATTGAATAAAATATATTATATTTAACCTGACTTGTTTTCAAATAAATTTTACGACAAGCTAGTGATGGAAAAAAACCCTAGTCCAATGAGTATACCCGAAACATATGGGGCGGGCGTACTCGAAGCACAATGGTATTGGGACGAGTATAGTATTAGTTTTAAAAAAATATGCGGGTATGGGATCCCGAATACTCGAAACCACATACTTGTTTACCCGAACATATAGCTGAAATTCTATATCTATGGGTATGGGATCAAAATGAATTAACATTTTTGGATATTAGATATGTATTTTGTATACGAAACTTTATAATATGAAAATACTTATCTATTGTAGTTGTTTTGAAATATCGATGAAAAAGTTTAAACAATTTGTTGTAGTTTTTATTACACAAAATTTTATAAATATGATCATATTTAATATTTAAAATGAGATGCTTAAATATATGAATATAAAGTTGTATAAATGTAACTGACATATTTCATAATTAAAAAGGATACTTAAATATATAAAAACAAAATTGTATTAATGTACCGGACAACATGACAAGGATTGGTTGATACCCGCGGGTATCCCATTACGTGATGGTAACGGGTATCCTCGATACGCACAGGTATGGCTAATGCCTGACGGGTAATTATCCGATCAAGGTAATGGGCCAGGTATGGTACACGATTTCAAAACCAGTCTTGGGATTACAAATACTAGCCCGAACCTGACCCATTGCTATCCATACATCAAACATATACTAACTCAAAACATACATAAAAAATACGTGCAACGACGTCGTATGCGTCATGACAATGAATAGATTACAATCGCCCCAGTTCGTTTCCGAGCTAATTTTACGTCAAAACGTAGAGTAGCTCGGATTTATATCGTTGAATGAAAATGTATTATATTATACTCGACATGTTTCCAAACAAAACTTGCGCGGAATGTACACCAACTCAAAGCGTAAATCAAAATAAGTACGGAAACATTTTATATTTAACCCTACTCGTTTATAAACAAAATTTGCGTCAAACATAGGTGAATGACAAATCGTAGGCCATCCAAAAGCATATAAAAAAACGTGCACACACGTTTTATATTTAACTCGATTCATTTCTGAATAAAACTTACGTCAAAATGTAGAAGAATTTGAATTTATAACAACACGTATGTAAAAATATGAATGTAAGAAATTAATTTTTTAAGTAAAAATTATACAGAGGTAAACCTACGATTTTAAAAATTCGAAGGAGTAAATATCATATTTTTATAAAAATTTTAAAATGTGTTTATGGGTCCAAGTGTAAAAGTTAAAACTTGAGATGGAGAAAAAGGCACGTAGCGAAACCAACTTTTTCATTTAAGTTATAGTAATGTTTTGTTTAATAATTATTTATTTTTATAAAAAGATTAGTATTGTTTATCAATTTTCATTTTTGTATAATAGATTAATAAATAATACAACTTTAAGAATTCGTACAACACCGTAACGATATATATACACCTTAAAATGCTATGTTTTAGGTGTAATTTTAAGGAAAGACGTCTTTATAACCATGTTTACTAGAAATCTACCTTCATAGCTATAACATAAGCGACGCATATCGTGTGTACTCACTTTTGCTTAAAAACATGTAACTAAAATATTATATGTGATATTGGTTATGTAAACTATATATATATGGAGGGTCGGCCCCGAGAATGTTCAAATAGTTTTAGACTCTTGGCAAGTACAAAAAATAGGCCCTATAAATATAGTGTTAATAACCAGTATGTTAAAAAGGCTATAATACAATAATAATTGTTTTACCAATAAATAAAAGTATTGTAGCAAAATAATCTTATTTACTTACTTAACCGAATCGTATGATTCCTCTAGCATTTTTTAATTGAGTTTAAATTGGATCAACTAAACTAATTAAAATATTAATGGATCCTAAATTTCAATTGATCAAGATCATTAAATTGATATTGGGTTTGTTAATTAGTTTGTTAATAATCTATAGTTATTTTTATATATACATACATATATAATAAAAGTATTGTAGAAAAATATGTTTTTAAATTTTGGCCCCTAATGATATTGGGCCTGGTCAATCGCTCACCCTTACCGACCCTCAGGGCCTCCCATGTAAATATGTAATGCATGTGCATAAACAAACATGTGCATATGTGACAAAATTATTACTAAGCTTTATGGTTGATCGTGAAAACAAGACGATTCAATGGTTATGTTTAGGATCTACAGTATAATTTGTGACGCATTAAGCTTGGAGCTTCTTAAAAGATAAAAACCTTTATTTTATAAAAAAATTATATCAGGTTTTAAAATTAAATGGGTCAATGAAATTTTGAAATGTGAATAACATTTGATAGTTAAGTCCAGATGAAAATTTTGATGATCGACTAGCCTTTTTTTGGCTCTTCTTTTTTATTTTTAAAAAAATAAATTTTCAATAACTAAAGGTTGGTATATGAATTTTCTTTGATTTATTGTTTTTGTTTAATGAAATTTGATTAGGTTTCTTATGTTTAAATTGCGTTTTTGAAAACAAACGTTAATACGACCTCGATTATATTCCAAGTCTGTCATAAATCACTACATACAACTTCCAAATGCTTCTTTTGGTTATTTAGATTGACAAAATTCAAATAAAATCGTTCTCCTGTAGAGGTGGCAAAAAAAAAAACGGTGCGGGAACCGGTTTGTCCAGAAAACCCGAAACCAGTTTGAGGCCCGAACCGGTTCGAACCCGACACAACCCACCGGTTCCTCCTCGGTTTTCCATTTTCGAAATTAAAAGCGGTTTTTGAACCGAACCGGTTCCAACCCGGTTTTCAACGCGGTTTTCAAACTGGTTCACAACCCGGTCATCAAACCGGTTTTAAACTTGGTTTTCAACCCGGTTATAGTTGGGTAATGGCTATATAGCCGTTTGTACTATTTTAACCGTTTTTATGTTTTTTACCATTATACACCCACTAGGTTAGTATATATGTATTTGATGTTTTGGTTGAATGACAACAATTTATAACACTCTCTACTATCAAAAATCTCAAAAACGTTCTCACAATACTTTCGTTTTAAACGCTCTCATAAAAAATCTCACTAATGGTTTCATCAAGTGCCCAATCATCTGTTGGTTGTAAAACATCTTCAAGAAACGTGGTGGTAGCAATCATTACTACGAATAGGAATCCCGAAGTATGGTGCAATTACGATAATGAAGCGGCATATGATGACTACCTTCATAACAATTCTGGTTCTGGTGGCGAATAATAAACGTACAAGTATGTAACGGACAACGAAGAAACGAATACGATATTGTTTAGTTTTTAAAAACTATTATTGAAACTTGTATGTTGTTAAAATTGTATAAACGTTTTATATAGTTCACTTTTGTTATATATATCTCACTTTGAGTTTTTGATTAATTTTATAAATGTTTTAATATACATCTTTAATATAAATAATAATATGATTATATATTTTATAACAAAAAAATTTATATATATACATGGGGAGTTACATTGGAAACCCTATTATACACCATGAACTAATGCTATGAAACTTACTTTACAAGTTAAGAAAAAAGTAGGATTATTGATGATAAATGTGTTAGACCTACTTGTAATGAGGTGTTGAAGACATAATAGGATAATTGCAACTATGTGATGATTAAGTGGATTTTAAATTCTCTGTGTGATGAATTATATATGGGCAAATGTACTCTAAGTTGGCTTTTGATGTTTCGAAACAGTTGAAGGGAACTTATAATAAGATAGATGGATCTATTGTGTTTAGTTTATACCTAAGAGAAATAAATTTACAATCTCAAAATGGAAGTTAAGGACAATATTCTTAACCAGTTGCGGATTTAGAACAAAAGTTCAGGTGTAACGTAAAATTTTGTTTTACGATACATATATATTAATAAAAGAAAAAAACATAAATGAGTCCGAATGAAGATCATTTGAATCAAATCTATTTAAACTGTGGGAATTGAACTTGAAAGAGTTGTTGACCCAATATTATTATTATTATTAGAACTAATATTTTACTCTTAAAATTTCCTTTTAAGAAATTGTCAATAAAAACTTGTTTTTTCATCTTTCAAATCTCTATTTTTATAACAAATAACACAATAAGATTACAAATTACAATAAAAAACACAATTAAAATCCCTAATTTCAATATCAAATCTCTAACTTATCTTTCAAATCTCTACTCCATATACCTAATTGCACAAACCCTAAATATTAGAACAATTAACTAATATCCTTATCTTGAAATCTTTCAAATCACTAATTATTATAACAAATAACACTTAAATATTAGAATTTAACAATATAAACCCTAAATCCTTAAATTCATAGTGTAAAAGAGAAAAAAAGACTTAGAAAATTTACCTTGAACTCTTGATTTGGTGAAACAAAAAGATTAGATGAGTAGCAGCATGCAACGCACATCGGTGGTGGCAAGGCTGAATGAGACTGGGGTAAACAACTAGGTAATCAGCGGACGGCGGACGGTGGATGGCGGTGGTCGGTTGGTCGGCAACTGGGTGATCGACTACAGTAGGATGGCCGAATGGGACAAGGGTGAATGGCGATAGTTGGGATTGAGGAATGCCCGGTTATTTTTATAAGTTATTTGTGTTATGGATATTTGGGCTTGTAAGTTTGTTAGGCTATTTAACGTGTTTAAATTTTAGGCTTATTTTAAATTTGGGCTTATTATTGAGAATTTTAGGCTAATTTGTTATTAATGTTTTTGTAAAATGTAATATTTTTTATTAAATATAAGAGTACTTTTATAAAATTTAAAACTTTCTATGAAGTGTTTGAGTTTTAAAAAAATTAGGGGTAACGTAAAACCGTATTTTTTTATTTTTTTTGTATAAAACATAATTTTTCTTTATTTTACACTACCCGTAAAACGTTGAGGGGTAGTGAAGGCTACCCCTAAACATAAGGTATGTCCGCCACTATTCTTAACTCAACTAACCTCTTCTCGCATAAAAATATGTTTTTAATAATGTATAGGGAAAAATCTTACACTAAATCCAATTATTTTTTCCAAATAGTAAACATAGAATGTTGGGTTTGTATCAAGTCGAATTAGAACTTTGATAAATTAAAAGGTGTAATAGAGATCGAAATCCAAATGTAAAGTGTAGGCACTCTAACAAGCACGGACACCCTATGGACAAATGTTTTGAAAGGAAATCAGGTGGAAGTATATATTTGATGTTTAACAATATTATCAATTGTAAGCTAAGCATTCGTCTTCCGTTGTTGTTTCTCTTACCCCTAATCTCTTTGTTTTATTGGCATCAATTGAGTAAGAATATATAGATTATTTTTAAAAATTAACAAAATATCAGTTTCAAGAGATTTAGATGAGGAATAAAAACTAGCAAACTGATCTATTGTCACACACACACAGAGCCCCAATACATGATAGGCTTGCGTGATGAGAAAGAGCTGAAATTGTTGGTCATGAAGCATGAATTCACCTAATTAAATAACTACTAGATTTATTACCCGTTATAAAATGAGCTGCAACATTTTAGTTTTTTACTAAAACCTAACCAAACATGACCATGTCTATCACATTTAACTATTTATGAGTATTATGTCAATCACACTATATTTTTTTTTCTTTTAGTAAATATATCTATGTTGTTTTGACTTTATATTTGAATATTATATCTCATATAGGCAAATAACAAGATTTATCATGTTGTACATATGGCATGAAAAACACATTAGCATATAGTCGTTGACACAAAATAATTAATTTAGAAAGTATTGATCATTTTAATAGTAGAGTAGTTGTAGAATTGAAATATAAGTGTTCGCTAGTAAAAAAAAGAAAAATTGTTATTTCGTTTATTCATAGACAGTTTTTGTCTTGAGTTGAATAGTATTTATGCATAAGAGCAAAGTCAAGATATTAAAAGTTAGTAATTTAAACATTCTCAAATCGTAATTACTTAAGCCAATTCAAAGTATATATGCATATATCATTTTTTTAAGATTTCTATAACTTATCATCTCAACATGAAAGTTCCATCATTAGATCATGTTAAGATATTACAACCTAAATATAGATTCATCTTTATTGGTATGATCATTTGTTATTGATATTTCTTTTATCACATGTTTTTATTTTATTATCATTTTAAGCTCAAGTAAGTGTTGTACATTGATGGTTACGTTGGTTTGGATAAATTAACAAAATTTGATACCTAAGTAAAAAAAATTACAAAGTACTAACTTTCAGTTTTGTAACGATTTTACTTATCGAATTCTAAATCCTTAGTAACCTAAATTAGCATTCTAAATCCTATGAGTGCATTGTATTATGTTTAAACTTTTAACGTTGATTAAATTTATCACATTGTTGGTATTTGACATGAATTACAACATAACTATGTCACCGAGTACGACATTTTGCAATAGTTTGTTATCACAATCAGGATGGTATGAAGTTGTAAATACTTTTGGGTTTGATTCCAATATTGTTACTATCTAATTATATATATATATATATATATAGGGGAGGGATCAAATGAGAACTAGCTTTTCTGCGAGAACTCTAGGAACCAATCTCAACCACTAGTTCTCAATAACAAAATTATAATTAACAAAAACATATTTAAAAAATTTATAAATAAAAAAATAACATAAAAATAAAAACACAAAAATTTTCCCCTACTTTCCCTCTTTCATAAAAAAATAATTTTTTTTTATCAAAAATAAAAAAAATTCCCGTGTTTTTAACGAAATTCGTTTTACACATGTGTAATATCGGATTTACACATGTGTAAATTCAGTACTACACATGTGTATAACTAGATTTACATATATGTAAACAACGGATTTACGATTTTTTAGAAAAGTATATCAATATGGTAGGCGTTGGAAAGATAAAAAATACTGAATTTTATGGTTAATTTTTTTGAAAAAATAATGTCGTGAAAAAAAATTATGAACATTTTAAAAAAAAGGGAAATAGCATGTGATTTGTATGTGATAAAAAATGAATGACTGAGATTGATTCCTAGAGTTCTCATAAAAAAAGGTAGTTCACATTTGAACCCTCCCAAATATATATATATATATATATATGTATATATATATATACAAGGGCGGACCTACATACATTCGAGGGGTAGTCTCCGCTACCCCTCAACTTTTGACGCGTAGT
>BJCM01088964.1:0-11169 GCA_018326385.1 Flaveria bidentis | reverse complement strand
TTCATCACAAATTACATAAGTTTCATCCGATTAGGATGATAAAAAGAGTTTAGCTCATAATGAGCTTAAGCATAACAACAGACAACACAGAATATAGATATGCAATCATCGGTGAAATGGAACAATCAAACCGATAATCCACAATGGATGACGTTTAGATGATCCCGAGCTTCTTCCAAGTGTTGTATGCACCTCCCGAGCCTCCAAATGACCTTGAAGTCTTGATTCCTAAGAGAGTTCTGCAGAGTAACTTTCCACCAAAGCTTACCAAAAATGGTGAACTTAGGCTTCTATTTATAGGCTTTCTGGAGTGTTTAATCATGGCCCCGTGCCTAAAAGGCACGGCCCCGTGCTAGTACAATGCTTACGAAAGTTGGTCGGCTCATACATGCAGGTTGTGTCGGGCACAACCCCGTGCTAAATGTGGCACGACCCCGTGTTGGAGGTGGGGCACGACCCCGTGCCTCATGGGGCACGGCCCCGTGTCTACTTTTAGGGGACAGTACTTTCTGTCCTGTTAGATGTCCAAGCACGAGGGTGTGATAATTGAGCACAGGGGTGTGTTTCTGGCAAGGCATGGGGGCGTGCTTAATGAGGCACGACCCCATGCTTGGACTCCAAAGCTCGGATTACTTAAATTTCTTGTTAAATATGCTTATTTTGTCCATCTTGCCCTTTTAAACACCTGAAAACACAATTTAACATTTTTAAGTACATTTTCATCATTTTAAGGAAAGTATTAAGGAATAATTGATGTGCTTTTGATAGGATTTTTATGTATAATTTGGAGCACATCAATGTAGAAGGTGACTTGTCCTTCCCCAAATCTACTATAAACCAGTCCTTTGGACATATGGGTTATGAAGGAGACTTCTTAGTCAGAACCTTCAGGAAAGGAAAGGTCTCCTTCATGCTCCATAGGATGGTTATCCAACAAGCATGGAGGATGAGACTAGATTTCTGAGGATCTCTCCATCATGCTTCATGGGATGGTTCAGTGGGTCAAGTTCAGGTAATCATAATTTGTGTATACTAATTTACTTGCAAACTTGGACCCCTTAGAATATTACATGTTCCCTAGATATGTCTAGCACATTCTTAACTATGAACTAGGCTCACAGTTGAAAGGAACATGTAAGGTTCTAAAATTAGGACAAATGAGGTCTGTCATCTTTAAGACAATAAGAAAGCCTATTGTGGGCTTCTCAAGGGTAGAAACAATCCTTGTTCCAAAAATATTAGAGCTCATTGCTCAAGGTGACAACCTAGCATCATCAACTAGTTTTGAACCCACACCTTCTACTTCACAACAACCAACACAACCACAACTAACCATCACCTACCAAAGAAAAATCAAACAAACCCCTGCACAAGCTACTCAGCTTGTTCAAGCCCCATATCATCACCTATGGAGGAGGAAGTGGACACTAGAGCTCCCACTTCCTCTGAGGAGCAAACCACTTCCATTTCACCAATGATCAGTACTGAGGTTCCTCATGCTTAGCTTGATGAGCTTACAACCCTCACAACCTTAAGCATCCACTTAGAGTCTCAAAATTCTAATAAACAACCTTCAGGGGATAGCTACCATCTCTAGTCTCTTGATTTGAACCAACCAATTCCCAACCTAGAATTCTATGATGATGAAGACATAGAATTCAGTGAGTATTATGAGTCTCTCTCCTCCATCCTTGTTCAAGGAGAGATGAATACTTCTGCCTCTCTCATATCTATCCCACATCATCCACCTACTATTGAGGTGGATTTCCCTATACTTATTCAGGAGGTCCATATCGAAGAGGCTCTCATATAAGCGAGTGATTACATTACTAAGACCTCAACCCTGGAAACCCAACCCATTGACATTTCAACTGAAGTTGTCATGGCATAGGGGAAATCCAGCAACCAAGAACAAAGTGCTAGTGATGAGGAGTATGGACATTAAGGATTTACCACCCTCACTTGCAATTGTCCATACTTAGCAACCTCCTCAAGTTCACATTATTGTGAATTCACTCACATAGAGTCTGTTTGAGGAGGGTTTCCCTAGAGCTATGTCTACCCTATTTCATTACTCTGAGAATCCAAGCATGGGATAGAGGTATGACACTGATAGAAGAGCTCTTGTAATCTTTAGAACTTAGGGGCAATAGGAAATATTCAACATTTCCAACCTAAGATTCTATGAGAGCATCTATCTGATTGACCTTCCACTTGCCAACCTAAGTCAAAACAGGCAAGCTGCAAGGTTAGCAGATAGGATTCCAAAAAGGGTGTTAGAAGAGTTCAAGCTAACATCAAGACTATATAGACAGAGGCTAGCAAGTAAGGCTATTGGTCAACTTGATGTTGAGATGGACCCTAAGATTAGCTTCAAAGAGAAAGCCTTGACTTAAAGCCCAGTAGTTGAACCCGTGAACCTTGAGATAGGCACTTCTTCAGCACCCATTACCCTTAGTGAGGCACCAGCTGGTGAAGAACTTCACAACCTTTCTCTAGTCGGAGCTTGACTACTGAAACAGAAAATAAAGTCCAAAACTCTCTCCACCCTAAGTCACGAAGGCCGGTGAGTGACAAAAGAAAAAGAAAAATGACTCTTGAGGAGATTGAGGAGGAGGAAAGAGATAGGAAGAGGAAGCTAAGGGAAGAGAGTTCAAGTGGTTCCCCAGGCTTTATGAAAGCTGCTTTTAGGGCTGACCCCAGTCCAAACACTCAAGATAATGAGTTGAAGGCAACCAGATTAAACTACTTTGGGACCAAAAACTTCAAAATAGAAGAACTACTCTCTCTTCCCTTAGAGGAACTTAATGACCTGGCAAACATGAAGCTAGTAAAGGAGAGTAAGGAAGCAAAGGATGTAGAGCTGCACCTCAAGGTCAAAAAAGAAAGAAGATAGAAAAGGCTATATAAGCATACCCCTACTCTCTCCCCAGTTCAAAAAAGCCCTAAGATAGAGGCTATGGTAACAGAACAACCTAAGGTAGACAAGGAAGTTGATAAACAAAATATGGTCAACTACTTGAGTGCCACAGCTCTATCAGACATATGCACTTCTTCTCTTATCATATGAGTATGTTGAATTTGAGAATCTTAAGAAGTTGGAGCAACAAGTTATCAAAGAATAAAAGGCTGCTAAAAGAAAGATGAAGGAAGAAGCTGCAAAGTCAAGAGCCGTCATAAAAAAGAGCCAAAAAAAATCTGCTGATAGGAGGAGGATGATAACCATCTTGAAGCTATATGGATTTTCTAAAGGGAGGGCTTAGTCTATTGTCTCTATCCACTATGGATGAACACATTAGAGTGATTAAGTAGAAGATTAAAAGGGGGAGTTTGTTGACTTGCATTCTCCACCAAGTCAAGCTCCTCCTAAAGTTGAGGTTGAGGTTGAACCCACTGAGAAAACACAACCTGGACCTAGAGCTGCATCTTAGCCAACATCATCTTCTAATCCATAGCATGGTCATACTCCTTCTTTTTATGAACTTGTGAGGAAAGAGGACCAAACTAAGAGAGAAAGAACAGAACAACCTGGTGCTGAAGACCAGTCCTCTTAGTTATAGACTTTAAAGAGGAGGAAAAGGATGTCCATGAAAAGTGTATCTAAGAAGAAGAAGTCAAAGGCATCCACCTCCACATCTCAGGATGAGTCAAAGCATCCTGAGGAAGTGCAAGAAGAGGCTGCTTAACCAACTCCAACTCAAGCACAACCTCTTGTAGGTGGAAGACCCATCATGTCCTGAACATTTGCTGCATATCCAGATAGATGGTATGTCATAAGAGATCAAGGAGTTCAAGATGTTTATTTCTGGCAAGACATGCTTGATCTTCCTTTACATGATCTCTATGACATGAGAAGGTATTATGAGAGTCTGAGGGATCCTAACCGATCAATGAAGAAGGGAATGGTCTTGATCCTAATGAGGACTGTCAATATCTGAATAATCTTCTTTGATTTGGTAGCATCAGCTTAGGAGGAGTTTGTAAGGTTATATTAGAAATTATGCAACCAAAGCAACCAAAGAGCTTCCAACATGCATGCACTTATGTACAAGATGGAAGTTACTTCAGACATTTTGCACTCTTCATAGAAAAATATTTTAAGTGTAAAATCTTTGAAAGCCAAAGACTAAATTTTCTGAATCCAAAGATGAATTCTTCCGAAGCTTTAAAGACAAAGTCTTCTGAAGCTTCAAAGACAAAGTCTTCTGAAGCCAATAGAGTGAAAACTAATTTTTTCCGAAGACAGAGAATACATGATTTCTCTGATCAACTTTTGCAAAAAGCTAACTTACTTTCCGTTGTAACTCCAAAGACTCACCAACTTGTATATGTTGGTGAAAAGGTCCATGCTTTTGCAACTATAGATTAAGGTTGAGAGTTTGTAACTTTCTACATTGTACTCTTTATCCTTTTGGTAATATATTAGAATGTGAGCTATGCATTGTCATATTCACAAGTCAAAACAAAATCTGTCTTTTGACTGTACATTGATCTTGTTGTCTAGATTAGTGTTTCCAGCTGGCTTTCAAAGTATAGTCGGCTATAGAATGTAGTATAAAGTATCTCATGTTCTTGTATTTCTTTTGATACTTTGTAACACTTGTAAAAAAACTTGAGAGTAATATACAACATTCTTGAAAATCATATTTATCTGTTCTTGTTCTTTTGTCCAGTCTTATTATTTGCTTGTGTTCGTAGTATCCTCTATATAAACCGGTTCCTTATTTGATCTGTGAAGTGTTCTAACACTCTCCTCATTGTTGAACTAATTGTATTGACCACATTTAACCGGTCCTCCAGTGTATGTCTCTCATTCTAGAGGTGATGGGTTCAAACTTCACTTGAGCAATGTACAATATATTTAAATTGGACTATGGTAGGAGTATAATTTAGGGTCGTTAAAAATGTATAATTCATGGTTCCATGTAGCCTATTGAAATCCGGGAACGATTATAAACTGTGCATTGATTGCATAGTATTAAACATGGTGGATCATAGTAATTAACAAATGTTTTTACAACATGATGATAATTCACAAACGAAGTTAATTGATCTTAGAATATCCACAAACACACTCTCAGTTATTCAATAAACAGGTCTACACATCAGTATTTTACCAATCCTTCTTACAAACTCATTTATCTTCAACACTACAACATTCTACATTTACATATCATCCGTTGTTCAAATCATCAATTCATTTGTACAAGTAGTATATGCTAGGTTAATTAAAAAAAAGGTTTAACATGCATTGTTTGCGGGGGCGTATGGCTGCTTGTGGGAGGCGCATAGAGAAAAGTTGTGTTCGTTAGGTGCATATTGAATTGCCACGTTGGATGTGAAAGAAAATATTCTTAACTTTCTCTCAATAGTTTGTGTATACATGATATATTAGTGTGTAATAATACATATGAAACTTTCCTTTCTATAAAATTGGCATTTGTGTAAACTTAACTGAAAGAAAACTTATCATCAATTTCATAAGTTGATTTGTGATTTTGCCCCCAACTACTCTTCCTTCATAAATGAATATTCTTCAAGAATATGATAGTAACTAAAGGTGATGATCCAAAAAAATATAAAGAACTATCGTAATGCGTGGAGCAGTAGCTTGAAGTTCACATGCATGGATCTAAAATTCTAGATTAGTGATGATCCAATAAAAAATCAGTGGTAACTTTCTTTTGAATAAAACAGTGGATAATTATATTGGTTTCATATACACTTAATTTTATTTTATATATTTTATGAGTACACGATTAATCAATAAAATAAGATATTAAATATAAAAACCTTCAAATGAATAAACTCAGAATGTTCACAAGCATAAATGAACGAATACGGTTTGTACTCATATCATTCGTTTAATCAAACGAACGATATTTTCTTGCTCATTAAACGAAAGAGCATAACCGAACTTCTCGTCAAATTGTTCATGATTAGGTTGTTGAACGTTCTATTTGTTTGCAGCCCATAGGATATCTTTACAATCACTACATGCTTATTAGTTTCAACATAAATAAGATTTAATAACATAAGAACTTACTAAATGTAAAATTCGATTTTGTTCTTGGTAATAATATCATATAGAGATTCTTAATATCCAATAGTAAATATAAAAGCTTGTATAATATGTAGATCTTATAAATGTTTTAAATTAGTCATGAGAATCGAATAACTTTAGTAATATACATCATTGTTTCACAAGATTTCTTAAGTTAGGAATGCTTTTCTCAACATGGTACATCAAGTGAAAATATATGCAACTTGCTTTAGTTTAATAATCAAGAATTGCATGCTTCAGTTATTAACTAGAAGTTAAGTCCGCACGATGTAACACAATTGCGAACATTGCAGTTGTGACATCTACATGGTTAAATATAGAAAAAAAACGTAGAAAAATGTTCACTAACGGAAGTAATTAAAGAAAATCATATTAGTATTGCATGCTAGTCAATTTTATGGCCACCAAGCACAAACAATAAAACTTGATGGATAATTGGTTGTGGTTTGATTTTATAATAAATCATTAATTCAGACAAAACCAACATTCCATTCTCATATAAATATATATAATGCCCAAGTTTCTTGGAGAGCAAGAAACACAAGATATGAGTAATGTTATGGAAGCAAAAAGCTGCAAGAAGCATGAAAACAACATCAAGAATCATCAACCAAAAAGAGAATCTACTGTCAAAGCTTTTCTTGAAAATTGCATTAATATTCAAGAATTGTTTGTAAACAAATAACTAGGGTGGAGATTACAAATTTTCACTCTATACCCGCTTGCTTATCGAGCTAGCAAAGCTCTAGGACGGTAAGGTTTTTCTATTAGTTCTATGAATGGCATATAGTATGTGCAGTAGGTGCTCATTAAATCCATAAGAACACTCAACTATAGGTTTGTATCTACTGGATAGCAGCCAAGAACACGAAGAAAACAGGTAAATTCCTGCAAAAAGTGTATACAAGAAAATTGTTAGCATCATATACAAAATGTATAGCCCGTACGCTGCCATTTGTTTAAGGTGAGAGACTGAGTACTATGGTAAATTTGTTGGACTTAGAATTAATCAAGAAATTATTTTAATTTAAGAGTCAATTTAGAAAGTCAAAATATGGGCCAAATGGTAGTTATCCTACCGACATATAACTGTCATTAGACGGTTAATTACCCGCTAATTGTAAGGTAGTTATCCTACCGACGTATAAATACCACGACATATGATCTTTATGTGTGTGGAAATAATCGGATTTGAATTGTGTGTCTTGTGCATACTCATAGTTAATTGTTCATCCTAAACATTTCTATTGTTAATCGATCCTGGGTGCAACAAAATTACTAATGATATCGCTTCTTGTACAAAATAAATGCTTGCTTTTGACAATCTGGAGTCAAACATACTACTTCTCGGGCAGAAATTTGACTTAAATTTTTGTGGTTTCTGATCTCCAAACTGCTTTTATTTTAATAATTTATATATGGTTATTTAGTCCTGGGAAAAAGTATCAGAAAAATGATAGAGATCTTATAGATTTATATGTTAAACAGTGACTCATTTGACACTTAGTATTATAGACAGAAGTAACTTCAAAGATGGTCTTCTTTCCATATATAGCCATTAAAACCTAATCCTTAATACTTCAAATTTGAGGTGTAAATACTTAGCATGTTTTGTTTTTTTATAGTTTCTAGTTGAAAATAACTCATTTGACTGTTAAAAGACCGCTCCTAAATTGCTATACGTTGCAGTCTATACTAACAAGCATCCCGTTCTCATTTTCTTAAAATAATATCAGACAAAAAGGCAAGATATGAAAACAAACCTGTAGATGACCAAGAGCACATTGGGCACGAGGCTCTGCCATTGAAGCTTCAAAATCAATGTAGAAGAAATAGTCAAAGTACCTGGAAGATTAAGTCAAAAGTTAAAGAATAAATTTGCATGATTTATAATCAACAGGAGAAAAGAACACAACACGAAAGTCAACAGTCAACTAGGAAACTCACTTGGCACTCCCCTTGTTACTGTCATCAACGATTCTAAGTGGGCGATTTCTTTGCGGCCGGCTCTCAATCTTTAAATCAATTTATGAATTAGAAAATAATCAAATGTTGACTTTTTAATTGAAAAAAATTGTAAAAAGATGTTACCTTGGATAAACTGATGTCTCTGAAAGCAAAAACTGCTAAAGCATTAAACAATATTCCCGGGCCTTCTTCTAATGCAAAGACAATGCTTGTCTTCAATATAGAAAATGAAAAAGCGATCATTAATACACTAAAAGAATGTAACTGAAACCAGCCAAATGTATGCAGGGTATTGGTGGGCCTCTTGAGGTTTCCCTAACGGGTTCCGATGGTCATCAAGAAAAAGAATGCAACTGGGAGGATAAAGAAAAGATGCGCGATTCTTTACCTTATGGGGTTTGTCGGTTCTTGGGATTACAGGTTCCCTAGCTAGAATTAGAAAGCGAGTGACGTTATCGGAATTGTCCTGAAAAAGCAATAAATGCATGATCAGATGGAACAAGTAACAAACTTGAAACTGGCTTATGAGATCACAAAGAAATAAATGAGATACCTGAATTTTCTGTGAGAGAACATGGAGGCCGTATATTTCAGCTGCCCGAGAATTGGCTATGGCGCCAGTGTCTCGTACGCCTTTAGAGGCTACAGTCTGATGCAAATCTTAAAGTGAATTTACAAAGTAGATGAAAGAAAAGGGAAAAAAATATGATAACCTATATAATACATTGAACAGATTTTCAAAGTTACCTTAGCTGCACCAGCAGTATCTTCGGTATTAACTCTAACAACATTCAACTCGTCCAGAATCATCTTACACTGATCAAGGGCCTGTATTATCAACTGAACATATAACTAACTTCACTCGAATTTACCATAGCAAGTCAAAATTAAAGAATTAAAACATTACCGTCTACATATGGATCGAATTTATTTATTTTTTGTAACTTGTCATTTATGAAATGGTTTCTTAAAAAGGTGGAATTTATCTAACACTCGAACATCTAATTATATGATTTTCACAAACTGATCTTCAGTTATTACTGCTGATTATCTGATTCTAATTATTAAATACTATCATAATCCATGAGCCACACGAACCTGAGGATGGCTTAATACACATTTTAGATCCTCCTTTTCTACGCCTGGTAATCCCAAAAGGCAATGATCAACAGTGAGTTTCACTTCTCCTACGATATGCAGCCTATGACGAAGAAATAAATCATAGTTTCTGTGAACACTTCCGGCTACAGAGTTCTCAATTTGGAGTATGGCTTTGTCCACTAACCACAACTCAACTGCCTGCAAATCCAAACCATACTAAGCATTGCAAACTAAGATATAAAAACGACATAACAGTAATACATGTAAGAATTGTGTCTTTTGTGATAGTATCTGGTTAAAATGAAAAAGTTGCATGCGGGAAAAAACAGAAAATTGAAAATATATAGGATACCTTAAATACAGATTCAAATTCTTCACATGAAACCGTCTCACATTTTGGATATGCTTTAAGAGCAGCAGCCTCACTGTACGCTCCGGGTGCACCCTATATAATTTAAAAATATTCAATAAGAATCATAACACCATCATGGATTTGCAGATTATTAAACCACATAAATATTAGAAAATCACGAACGTAGCCATTTTTTAGTGTGTTATACCTTTATGGTCTTATTAAAATAATTTCACAAAGAGATACATGAAGCTTTGGTTGCATATCCACTCTTACTCGCCTAGACCCTAAATATTTTCATTATAATACATAGAAATATAATACATACACAAATCTATTCACACATATAATACATACATGAATCCAAGTTGTGCATCTCATAGGTAACTTATATTAAGTAAATGTGACATGGTGTGGTGTATCACATTAATTAAGTCAATATTAATGGGGAAAAGTCCGATACGTTAAATACAAGACTCCAAATTGCGTATCGCATGGCTAACTTAGGGAAATGTTTGGGACATGACAATCACTCAAAAAATTAGCTTTTTTCGTGACTTTTTCTAAATATTATGTTTGAGTTTAATGTTTTAAATAGAATTACCTTATATGCGACCCGGACTTTTGAACCATCACAATTAGGAGAGACTAGATTTTTTGAAGATAGAGGTTCTGCAATAAACAAAACATGCATAGTTAAATTGCAAGCAAATATGTTATAAGGTTTCTTAATATGCTATTTATAACTAATTGCATGTTAGATATAATCTTGTCATCAAATCAGAATTAGTATTAGTTCTGTTATAAGTTTGTCGGGCCAAAACATTTAATTGTATATATGGATCGAACATAAGTCAAGTGGGTTGAATAAGTTTGTTAAAGACAGTTATTGCACCAAAATTTAACCTCCAAAATAACTGTTCATAACTGTAAGATAGGCAGGGTATAAACATCCATCGTCATTTTATTTGAATATATGCATGTTCCTTTCATGTGGTTTTCCTCAGCAAACATAGTGTGTGTGATTTGTGTTCAAGAATCAATTAAGAGATCTGTGAGAGATCCCTCATTGCATGTATTATTAACATACATTTTGGACAAAAGTTTTCAAAAATCTATGTAAACAAAAATATTGAAATCTACTAGTAATGTCTTTCCAGCATTCAAAAGCAGCAATTATTAAAAAAATCTAAAACCCAAAATGCAGAATCCATGAATTTTTACCAAACTTGACACAAAAAGGTTTCTAAAATTCTTCATACAGTACTAGTTATGAAGGTATAGTCAAATCTAAAAAAAATTAAAAAAATTCACATGCATAGAATCTGAAGCCACAATTTGCCTGGAGCTCTGGATGACAAAAAGTAGATTATTATTATTGTTCTATTTTGCTAAAAAACAACTGCATTATAAAGACTGTAAAAACCCCAAATGCAGAATGCAAGAACACCATCCAAAATCATATGGATTTGTTCTAAATTTGAGAATTTTTTTTTCTAGTTTCTGTAAGATCTTATATGCCCAAGACACATACAAGATTGATGTGGTTAGTACGTTATGATCCAAGTCAGGTCATACCCAATAACAAGCTATACAAACACCTACAAACATTTATTTGTTGATAAGATCATACAACGAATGTTTGACACCTATTTAGAAAATTGGTTTTCTAAATATTGCTTTT
>BJCM01088961.1:0-20977 GCA_018326385.1 Flaveria bidentis | reverse complement strand
TGAACAACAAGCCGAGCCTTGTTTCTGATGATCACTCCCTGATCATCTTTCTTACATTTCAAGACCCATTTGGTGCCAATGACTTTAGCACCTTTAGGTCTATCTACTAGGGTCCATACACCTAACTTCTTAAACTAAAGAAGTTCTTCCTGCATGGCACTAACCCAAGCCTCATCATTTAGTGCTTCACTAACATACTTTGGCTCAAACTGAGACACAAAGCAGCGGTATGCACCGTCGTGAAGATATCCTTTTTCCATCACGGAGGCATAATCAACTGAGTATAGCTGATTTCTAGTCTGAACCCCTGATCTCACATCTCCTGTAATATTATCCAATGGATGATAGACGTTTAGACGTGATCCAGGAGTTGTTGGAACAACCACCTCAGAGTCAAGATTATAAGCATTTGGTTCTAGGTCGGAGGCAGTCAGAGTCTGAGGTTCTGATGATTCTGAAGTATCACTAGCCGATGCTAGTGAACTTGTGGTAGTCGGAACCTGTACATCCTGGTTAATCTGATCATTTTCTTCATTGTCTTCATCAGAGGAAGAATCACTCACATCAACTGCTCCCCCTGAGTTGGTAGTATCATGACTTGTTGAATCTTGAGATGGTGTGTTCAAGATATCACACATCATCTTGTTTGCCAACTCGTCTTCTGAAGCGGGAACAGGTATGTTGAAGGTCTTGAAGAATCCATCGTAGTCGAAGAAGTAGGCAGGCTCTTATACCACTTGTTAGGATCTGGTATTTGACCAAACACCAACTAATTAACATGTTAAACCAACCAAATAGCGCGGAATCCTATTTGATTGGCAATCCAATCAGTGAGAACGCACGTAGAAACAATAACGTATTGAATCTAACGTCAAGAATCGATTAGGAATCGATCTATAGCGTTGTATGAACTTGGAGTACGAACTTAGAGGCTTCTGGACGGCTAGGGTACGTCTGGAGTCGAAGTGGATTGAATGCCTGCGTTTTTCCACGAATTAGGTCATATTTATAGGTTAGGGTTGCTCATTCGGGCGATTGAACCATAGCATGGTTCATTCGTGCGATTGAGCCATGCGGTTGATCCATTCGCATAACTGAGTGTTCAATCGTGCGACTGAGTCAGACACATGAAGTTGTTCAGGCGTATGAACTATTTAGACACATGGACACTCAGTCGCATGGCCATTCGGACGCATAACCACTGTTTGGGCGCATGGTCCAGTCGGACGCATGAGAACTTCACTTCACCAAGTTTGAATGTATTCAATATTATAACATTATGCATAGCAATTCAAACAATCACAAACCTATATAATCAAGTCGATTTGCATTAAACAACTCATTAATGAAATATATTAAACATTATAGACACAACCAAACATTTGTATTTCATTTAGTACCCAATAATTACATAAGTGTAAGACAATAAAGACATATTACATTTAGATCAGGATCTAGGTACATATATGTATCAACAGTGACTTATTGTAAATGTCTAGGATTACTATTATTGGTTAATAATACTTGTATTTGGTAGTTAAAAACTATTTAAAAAGTATTAGAAAGATTGGTTTTTATAAAATAAAATCAAGGGGTTTAAATTGTAATTACCTTTTTACCAAATATTACCAAAATTAACCCAACCTTAAACCCCTAATCCCTATTTTTGGCTGCAAACCCTCCAAGAATCCCCAACCTTTGCGAATTCAACCAAAAACACACACAAACAATTGATTTTGATCAAGTTCCAAGTGTTCCATAGTGCTAGCAAGTCCAATTCTTGATTCTAGACGTTTAAAGGTATGTTTTGTCATTTTGTTCACATATTTTGATTCAAGATAAACCCTAATCCAAAAATTGATGATGATTATATTAAATTGATGAATGTATGATTATTATATGAAATAGATGATTATATGATGATTAAACGATGGTAGTTAGGTTGTATGAATGCTAGATTATGTTGATTGTGCAAGAAATCTAGGGTTTGATCATTGCCATAAGAGGAAAGTTTTTGTTCTTGGAGTTCATGATTTGATGATGCTAAGATGTTAGATGTGATGCTTATATGTTAGTTTAATTGAATTATACAAGAAAATCCATGAAATTGTGATATTGATCATGATTTAATAAAAGTAGAAACTTTTGTGTATGATGTTGAGAATTTGGATGTTTTGGAGGTGATTAGCATGTTCGAATGAATGCTATGAACTTGATTAGGTATATAATTGTTGAAATTATGGTTAAGTTGGATGCTAGAGCACTTTTTTGTATTACTTTCCCAAAAGGGAAACTTTATTTTTGTAGAACTTTGGATGTGATTATTTGGACATGCTTATGATGTTAGGATCATATTAGAATGATTGTGGATGATGTTTGTTGTGTTAGAATGTGTAATTCAGTTGTATGGATGCTTCGTTGATCATGTATGAAGTATAGATTTTGATGATCATACATGATGAATTATGGTTAGTTATTAGGATATCATGATTGGGTTTGAAATTTGGTTGTCACTATATATGCTAGGAATGTGGTTATGATTGTCATATACGGATATGAATTCGAGGCCCCTACTTAGTTGGATTGGTAGGGTTTAGGATGTGAAGTCGTGGGTGACTTCACATGGAATGTAGTGCATGATTAGACTTCACGTATGAATTGTTTGATATGATGTATTTATAATATTTGAGCATGATGATTATTTGAGATTTGCATGAGTGTACGATGATCTAGTATGGTATGATGAACTAGGTAGAACTTGGGTTGATGATGTGATGCACGTGGATAACTTACATGATATTCATGTATGATAAGTTGATTTGCATGATTAAACAATATTCCATTTAATATGTCATCAACAGGTCAAACGGGTCCACTAGGTTAACCTAGGGTTGTTATGTTTTCTGTGTACACGTACTTATGTACTTGTGTATCTAGGTAACCTTTGAAGGGTTGTCTTTGCACCTATCACGAGTCTTTTTACTCATTATCATTATACACCAGGTAAGTTCATGCCCCTCAATTTTATAAACTCTCTTCTGGTGGAGGTAGCATACTTGTACTCAAATGCTATTTTATTATTATAAGTTGTGTATGTTTTAACATAGTGTTTAATACCTTGAAAGTCCTCACACTTTCGGATATTTAATAATGGTAACTAGCGGGAAATGTTGGGTAGTACTACTGGGTGTGATGAGCCCCACCTGTGCGACTCGAGGTCAAACGGGTGCAATATTATCCTAAACACAAACATTGTCACGACCTGGTAAGTCGTGACGGGAGGCAACAAATGCAACACAGTCATCTTCGATCGCGAAATCACTATGTTTATTACTTGTGAAAATAGACTAGCTATCTATTTCAATACAATTCTTATGTTATACGACTGTTAATATTTATGATAAATGCAAACTCTTGAACTCACCAACCATTGTGTTGACATTTTTAGTATGCTATTCTCAGGTGTTAACTCAACTTGCCATTAGGAGCACAACACGGGTACAACATGCATCCTAAGGCTGTATTTCATATACATATGTGTTTGCCTTTTATTTATGGGATTTGAACATTGGGATGGCGCGTGTTTGTCATATTATGCATTTATTTACTTTGGGTTTGTCTTATTTACAAAACGTTTCTGCATGGTTTTATACGTTTAAACTTTGGTTGGTTTGTTTTGAATGTGGCATATAGTGTGGTTCTGAGTAACTAATGACTATGATCCTAGTTTGTTCACACGCCTCGCGGTAAAACTCCGCATGTGGATTTTGAGGATATGATAGATTGGTATCAGAGCCATTGGTTATAGGGAACTAGGTTGCATACACACTAGTCTATAACCGCACATAGTTAGTTAGTTACTCCAGACTTATCCTTTTACTATATACTCATTGGCATATACATCACATGCACTGCAGCATGGCATCATCATCCCGGTTTTGGGAAAAAATGCGTACTCATTCTAAATCCCCTCCACCTGTACCTTACCGAGTGTATGACTGGCCGCAACATCCCTACTCCCATGGTGAGATAGACTGGGATCAAACATTTATGCCACCTGAGCGCGACCCTCCAGGAGATTGGAGTTATTACCCGGCTTGTATAGATCGCATGATTCTTAGAGAGCGTGTTCCAAAGCCGACCACTGTTAGACCTAGGACTAGGTCAGCAAGTACTTCTGTAGCACCCACTCTCCTATCTCTAGATGTACCCCTTGAACAGGTCGTGGCGGCAATGACCGCGACACTTGAGACAGAGCGTCGACGAGTTGGAGTGCTCACTGATAAGAACTCCACACTAAAGGATGATATACGTCTATTATGGCCAAAGATGGCCATAATTAAGGAGCGGTTGTCGATTTCTATCAAAGGAAATTTCAAGATGGTTGGCAGAGTGATGGATCTTATTGAGCATACGGGCGAGCAGGATCTCCATAATGTGGGCATCGAGAGTAGACTAACCGGATTGGAAGTACAGCTCGTAGCACTACAAATCAAGGACAACCCTGCACCTGCAGAAGACCCCAATAAAGACCCTGAGGAAGAACCAGAAGAAGCCCCGGATGGTGGAGACAGTGATGGATCAGCTTTGTTCGATTGATTCTCTTTATTCTTACGACTTTGACTGCATAGTGTTTTTTTTAAACCTAAGTGGGAAGGGTTGTTTCCCACAGAACTAAAAACTTAAATTTTGACATTGATTGGGTATTTTGTGAGTTACTTACAAATTATTTATGATACGTTATCATTTTGGTTATAAATGTTATGGTTGTGACTGTACATTATTTCTTATTATTTACTACACATCAATGGAATTAATATGTTAGATGTTACTCATTCTGGTATTTGTAAATGTAAAATGAAAAATGGACGGCAGAGGACGTGGACGTGGCCGAGGGCGTGACGGTGGATGTGGTACCGGCAACGTGAACATGACCCCAGCCGAACTAGTTGCGCTAATAAAGCACACGTGCAAGCTGCATTGAACACACAGCGTGCAAAGTTTGGAGGTAAATGGTGACACTCGTCATCATTTACACGAATATTCCATTAGGTGATTAATTCTTTTGGTTTGAATCCTTTACCCTGACACATGAATACAGGACCGCCTGGATGCACGTACAAAGCGTTCATGGACTGTAAGCCGCATACCTACAATGGAGTCGAGGGAGCTATAGGGCTTGTAAGATGGTTTAAGAAGACTGAGTCAGTCTTCGCAAAATTCAATTGCCCAGTGCCGGATCAGGTGAAGTACGCTACAGGAACACTGGAAGGTGCAGCACTCACGTGGTGGAATGCGCAAGTGCAGCTGCTTGGCCAGGCAATGGCTAATGCGCTGCCGTGGTAAGAATTCCAAAGATGATGACTAAAGAATACTGCCCCCGTGATGAAGTTCAAAATCTAGAAGTTGAGTTCTGGCAATTGAAGAGGGAGGGATCCAACATCGAGGTCTACTATTCAACATGGTTAACCCGCTGAGCCGACGGATTGAGCTATACTTATGTGGTTAGTTTCGGAGATTCAGAGTATGGTGACTGCTGCAAATCTCCCTACTATTCAACTGGTGATACGACTGGCTCACAGGCTCACAGACCAAGCCGTGGAGCAAGGTAAGTTACCCAAGCGGGGCACTGTGGCAAGCATGCCCGACAACAAACGTAAGTGGGAAAATAATGCTAGCAAGGGATCGTCATCTAGCAATCAACCTCAGCAACATCAACCTCAACAGCAACATCGACATAGACGGTTTGATAACAATCGCAACTTTAACCAATCATCTTCATCATCTTAAGGACCAAGTGGATACGTGGGAAAAAATCCAAGGTGCAATCGGTGCAACTACCACCGCACTGGCAGGTGTGATGGTTTCCGATGCCAGCATTGGGGGAAGGTTGGACATGCGGCAAAGGATTGTCGTGGAGAACTGATGAAGAAACCTCAACAGCCTCAGCAGCCTCAACAACCCCATGAAACACCAAAAGGTTGCTTTGAGTGTGAAAAGGAAGGGCACTTCAAGAAAAACTATCCTCAACTGAAAAGAAATGGGAATGGAAACAGAAATGGTGGCAATAACAACAATGGTGGTAATGGTGACAACAATGAAGGCAACAATGGTGGAGCCAAAAGGAGAGCCTTTGTCATGGGTTCAGGTGAAGCTCTAAACGATCCTACTACTATTACTGGTAAATTTCCTGTTAATGGTCGTTTTGCTTCTGTACTGTTTGACACTGGAGCCGATAGGAGTTTTATCTCTACTAAGTTTTGTACCCTTTTAAGTGATATGCCCTCTTTCTTGGAGTCTAAGTATGTTGTTGTGTTAGTTTATGGTAAGAAAATCTTTGTTACGCATATCCTTAAGAATTGCAAGATAGAACTCGCTGGTCATACATTTGACATTGACCTTATGCCCGTTACTCTTGGAAGCTTTGATGTGGTCGTAGGCATGGATTGGCTGTCATAGAAGCAGGCCGAGGTGATTTGTCATGAGAAAGTCATTCGTATTCCTGTGGTAGATGGGGAAACACTTTCGGTTAAGGGCGAGAAGAGTGGTGTTGTGATAGGCATCATATCGTTCATGAAGGCTCAAAAGTGGTTACGCAAGGGCCACTTGACCATATTAGCTCTCGTCTCTAACCAGCAACAAGAGGAAAAGAAGATAGAAGACATTCCGGTGGTTCCTGACTTTCCAAAGGTGTTTCCAGAGGATTTTTCTGGACTACCATCTCATCGGCAAGTCGAGTTTCAGATCAATTTGACTCCCGACGCTGCTCCGATTGCGAGAGCACCTTACCGGTTAGCACCAAACAAACTACAGGAATTATCTACACTACTCCAGGAGCTGTTGGATAAAGGGTATATTCGACCAAGCTCATCACCGTGGGGAGCACTTGTTCTCTTTGTTAAGAAGAAATATTGTACATTTCGGATGTGCATCAACTACAGAGAGTTGAACAAGGTCATGGTCAAGAACCGATACCCTTTACCTCGTATCGACGATCTATTTGATCAGCTTCAGGGATCAAGCTATTATTCAAAGATTGACTTGAGATCTTCTTATCATCAACTTAGAGTCCGAGAAGAAGACATCTCTAAAACTATGTTCCGTACTCGTTATGGCCATTACGAGTTCTTGGTCATGCCTTTTGGGTTGACAAATGCACCAGCAGTGTTCATGGATCTCATGAACCGTGTATGCAAACCCTACCTTGATAGTTTGTTATCGTATTTATTGATGACATATTGATTTATTCTAGGACCAAGGAGGAACATGAGGAACACCTACGTTTAATCTTGGAGCTTCTTAGAGAGGAACAGTCGTACGCCAAATTTTCTATGTGTGACTTCTAGATTTGTGAGGTGCAATTTTTGGGTCACATTGTTAATGAAAAGGGAATACATGTGGATCCCGCAAAGATTGAGGCGATAAGGAACTGGTCGGTACCCAAGACGCCTAGTGAAATAAGGCAATTTCTTGGTCTGGAAGGATACTATCGGCGTTTCATTGAGGGATTCTCAAAGATCGCTCAACCTCTCACAACTTTGACCCATAAAAGAACAACCTATAAATGGGGTGAGAGTCAAGAAGTTGCTTTTTAGTTATTGAAGCAGAAACTTTGTATTGCACCAATATTAGCGTTACCTGAAAGAAGTGAGGATTTTGTGGTTTACTGTGATGCTTTTATCCATGGACTTGGTTATGTCTTGATGCAACGTGACAGAGTAATAGCTTATGCCTGATGACAACTGAAGGTGCATGAAAAGAACTACAATACTCATGACTTGGAGTTAGAAGCAGTGGTCTTTGCCTTGAAGATCTGGAGACACGACTTGTACGGTACCAAGTGCACAATTTACACCGATCACAAGAGTCTTTAGCATATCTTTGAGCAGAAAGAGCTTAACATGAGGCAATGACGCTGGGTGGAATTATTAAACGATTATGATTGTGCCGTTAAATACCACCTGGGAAAGGCGAATGTAGTCGCCGATGCCTTGAGTTGAAAGGAAACCTCTAAAACCCGTTGAGTGAGGGTGATTTGTTGTTGTTTCGGTGGCTGAGATGTAGAAGGTGTGGGTTCAACACTAGCTTGTGTTGCCAAGTTGTCACCTTAAGCAATAGGCTCTAACATTTTTGGGACCAGGGCTGTTTCTACCCTAGAGAAGCCAACAGTTGGCTTCTTCAAGATTTTAAAGATGTCGGGCTTCATTTGTCCCAATTTAAGAATATTATTTGTTTCCCTAAACTGTGAGCCCAGTTCACTGTTGAGAATATGTTGAACATATCTAAGAAACATGTAATATTCTAAGGAGTCTAAGTTAGCAAGTAGATTTGTATAGAAAATTGGGAATAGCTGAACTTGACCCCCTGAACCATCCTATGCACTATGAAGGAGATATTTTTAGGATTCTGGTCCCAACCCCATGCTTGTTGGATAAGCTGTGGATGACCACATGTAGTAAGTACTTCCACTGGGATGAGACCTTCCTTTTCCTGAAGGTCTTTACAGAGAAATCCCCTTCATAGCCCATCTGCTGGAAGGACTGGTTAACAACTTCTTTAGGAAATGACAACTCACCTTCCTCATCATCCAGCTGAAGATATGTGTTTATGATGGCTGGAGTAATGAAGATTGTCCTCCTCTACACTATAGCAGACAATGCCTTCTCCCCATCTAGAATAACCTCTTGATAGGTTTTCCATAAATCAAGCAGATGATCCTTATAAAAACAGGATCGATGGTAAGGGAGGTGGAATAGTTAGACAAAGCCAAGAATTGGCAAACCTCTGAGAAGTGTGGATCATTCTCAGAGTTTAATAGGGCAACCTGATTATGCTGCGTGTGTAACTGGATGGAGAAACCAGGTTCATTTTTTTTGTTAAGGTTGGCCATTTAGGAAAGCTTAATGGTGAAGTAAAGAAAGAACGAAGGCAATTGCAAAGAGAATTTTAGGAATTTAGGTTTGGAGGAAAGATGAAGAGATAGAAAGAGGGGGAATCATTTGGTTTATATGTGAAAAGGATTTAAGAAAAAGTTAATAAAAGAGGATAAATTTTGAAATCTGTATGTCGATCCCACCTCTGAAAAGGAAGTTTGCTCTTTGCTCAAAAAGTAGCTTCCGAAGGTAAATTGTCTTCGGAAGATTTAATGAAAAAGCTTCCGAAGCCAAAATGACTTTGGAAGAATTTCCTAAGAGTTTTGAAAATTTTGCTTCGGAAGAGAATTAAGACTTAAAAAAAATTAGATAAGAATAAAGCTTCCGAGAGTTAATTTGCTTCAGAAAAATATTATCCTTGAAAACATGTAAGTGTCTAAGAGAAAATTTTAAGCTTCGAAAGAAATTTCAGACATTTCTTTCGAAGGCAATTTAATTAGGCGGTTATTTGTTTTAAAGGCATAAGTTTCTTCCAAAGATAAAAATTTATATCTTCCGAAGGATTTAAGACATCAAGTTTTTCCAAAATCTAAGGAAAGTTCTTCTAAAAAGATTTTCATCCAGAGAAAACAAGAGCTTTAAGAAGGTGATATAATAGTCAATTTAGGACACACATATTTTAGAAATAATATGATTAACTTTTAAGAAAAGCTACTTAAAGTTAATCATCCCAATAGATGATATAACATACTTGAATATTTGTGTTAACCTTGACTAGTTTGATTAATCCATTTTCAAAGTTATCTCTAATTAAATGATACCTGATATTGATGTGCTTTATCCTTGAGTGTTGCACAGGATTTTCTGTGATTGAGATAGAACTATTGTTGTCTATGTGGATGGGAATTTCCTTGAAGTTCAATCCATAGTCAAGCATCTGATTTTGAATCCAAAGCACTTGAGCACAGCAGCTTGCAGCAACAATGTATTCAGCTTTAGCAGTTGATGTAGAAATACAGGATTGTTTCTTGCATTGCCATGAGACAACCCTTCCACCAAGAAACTGGCATCCCCCAGATGTAGACTTTGCAGTCATATTGCAGCCACTATAATCACTATCTGTATATGCATACAGATTGAAGTCAGAGTTCTTGGGATACTAAAGGCCAAGTGTTGAGGCACCTTTGAGGTATCTTTGAATTCTCTTGATATATTGCACAAATACATTTGGCAAATATGATATCAGGCCTGCTAGCTATAAGATACATAAGAGAGCCAATCATAGCCTAGTAATGGTGTTCATCCACACACTCCCCCTCAAGATCACGCCCAAGGGAGTGGTTTCTTGCTATGGGTGTCTTAGCAATCTTACAATCAGTCATGTTGAACCTTTTGAGTATGTCCAGAACATACTTTGATTGACTTATGAAGATGCCATCTTCAACTTGCTTCACTTGAATTCCCAGAACGAAATTGAGTTCCCCTATGGAGCTCATTTCAAATTTGTCATTCATCAGCTTCTTAAAGTCTTTACAGAGCCTTGGATTAGATGAACAAAAGATGATGTCGTCTACATATACTTGAACTTGCATCAAGTCATTTCCTTGTCCTTTGATGAAGAGAGTTCCATCTATTGTACCCCTTTTGTATCCATGCTTGCAGAGATACTAAGATAGAGTCCCATACCACTTCCTTGGTGCTTGGTGCATCCTATAAAGAGTTTTATCAAGCTTGCAAACATAATCAGGATGATCAGGATCCGCAAAACCGAGTGGTTGTTTGACATACACCTCTTCATCAATTACCCCATAGATAAAAGCACACTTGACATCAAGTTGATAGACCTTGAAGTTTTTGGATGCAGCAAAAGCCAAGAATATCCTAACAGCTTCCAGTCTTGCTACAGAAGCAAAGACATCAGTATAGTCAATTCCTTCTCCTTGTGTGTACCCTTGAACAAATAATTTAGCTTTTTTTTATTACAAGTCCTCTATCATCCTTCTTATTCCTAAATACCCATTTGTTTTCTATAGTAGTCTTCCCATGAGGAAAGGACATAGGTTCCAAACCTTCTGCCTTTTGAATTGAAGCATCTCCTATTGCATAGCTTCAACCCAACTTCCATCCTTCAGTGCCTTATCAATCTTCTTTGACTCTATCTGAGATAAGAAACAGGAGTGAAGACAAACATTTGCTTCATGGGTTTGTCCTCTTGTTCTTACCCTCATGTCAACATTTCCAATGATGTTTGTGGTAGGATGAGACTTGTGGATCCTTAGCTGAGGGATCATAGCAAGTTGCTGAGAGAAATCTAAATTAGAGAAATTTAGATCTGCAATTGATGTTTCTCCCACCACATCATCACACTTATCAAGAAAGACTTGATCCAAAAAGCGTGTGACATCATTGATGTTGTCTTCTATGGAGTGGTTGTCAGCATCAAGAAATTCTTAATCACTATCACCACTACCATTTTCTTCTACATTTGAAGCTTCTTTATCTGGTTGTGGAGCCTCTGAGCTGGAATTTGAAGGCATCTCAAATGTATCAGCTGAATTTATCAATGTTGTGCTGATAGAAACTTCATTTGAAGAGTTAGTTACAACTAGAGCTGAAGATGTGTAACTTGAAGGTCTTCTTAGCTCAAATCTTGGATCAGGATCATCTATAGGTAGTATGTCTGTAGATCTTAAAACATGCTCACAATATTTGTTAAAACAATTGGTAACTAAATCAAGATCAAACAGCCAATCAGGACCAGAACCTTTCACACTGGGAGTGTGCTCATTAAAAGTCACATTTGGTGACACTTCAACTACTCTAGTTCTGAGATTGTATACTCTATAGGCTTTAGCTTGGGAAGAGTATCCAATGAAGTGTCCATCATTTGATTTCTCAGCAAACTTGGCAATTTTATCTTTGGTATTCAAGATGGTGCAAGGACATCCAAATGACTTGAGAAAGCCAATGAAAGGTTTCCTCTTATGCTGAAGTTCATAAAGAGTCTTATCATGAGTCTTAACCACTAAAACTCTGTTTTGCACATAATAGGCAATGTTGACTACCTCTGCCCAGAAGGTGATGGGCAGTTTAGAGTCAGAGAACATGGTTCTTGCAGCTTCAATAAGTGTCCTGCTTCTCCTCTCAGCAACACCATTTAGCTTAGAAGTCCTAGGAGCACTATATTGTCTTGTAATACCGATTTCATCACAAAATGAATCAAGGATTTGATTCTTGAATTCAGTTACTTGATCACATCTTATGGTTTTGACCTTGTGATCACATACATTCTCAATCTTTAAGATGAAATTCTTCAGAATCTCAGGAGTCTCATTCTTAGTTCTAAGGAATAAGACCCAAGTGAATCTTGGAAAGTCATCTGTGATCACTAAACGGTAAGAGGTCCTTCCTAGACTCATTACACTGGTAAGGCCAAAGAGATCCATATGTAACAAGTGTAGGGGAGTAGTGATGGAGTTTCTTTCTTTTTTTTGTGAGAAACCTTGTGTTGCTTCCCTTTCAGGCATGCCACACAATGGTCATCACTTGTAAACTCTTTTTTGGCATTCTAGTTACCAAATCATTCTTAATAAGTGTGTTCATGTTTTTAAAGTTTACATTGCACATTCTTTTATTCCAAAGGAAAGAGTCATTACTATTTGCTTTAGATAGAAAGCATGAAACTTCTCCTGAAGGAGATGTTTCTTGCAAATCCATCTTGTACATGTTCTCTCTCCTAGGGGCTCTAAGCAAGATATGCTAATGAGGAATGACCACCCAGGGCTTGAGGACAATACACTCATGCTCAGTAAAGAGCATGTTATGACTCTGATCACAAAATTTGGGATACACTAAGAAGATTGTACCCGAGCTCTTTGACAAAATTTACCTTTTTAATGTTGAGCTTACTATTTGTGACCTTGCCCCTACCTGAAATGTAACCACCTTCATCTCCTCCAAAAGCAATTGTCACTTCATCAATTCTTTCAAAGTTATGGAGGAGTGACCTATTGCCTGTCATGTGCTTGGAACAGCCACTATCAATGATCCAAACATTTTTGTTTGTCTTGAACTATTCCTACACAAAGAAAATGATTAGTTACATTTGAAAACCCAATCCTTATTGGTCTTGGGCTCATCAAAAGAAGTAAAAGGTAATAAAACAGTAATAGATCCTATAGTTGTGCTTTGAGGATCTCTTGATGTTTTTGATGGAGAACTCTTAGTCATATGGTCTTTCTTTGTCTTCCACACCACCTTTGGAAGTTTGGACTTGACCTTCAACATTTTGGAAGATTTTGTGACTTTGGAAGTTTTGATGACTGAACTTTTAAAAGATCCTGCTAGCACTGTAGCAGACTTCAGTGCTTCAGACGTATTCCTTTCTTCTGAGACCAAATTTTATTCTGAAAGCAATTTTCTACTTGCCTTCTTCATTTTGGAGCTTCCGAAGGAAATAGATTTTCCTTCCAAAACTATTTTATTTTTGGAACTCTTGGAAGGTTCTTTCTTGGTCATATGAAGACTACCTCTTGGATTTATGGGCAATATCTTGCAAGATGAGAAGTACTTTCACACATAACACATTCCATCTTCTTCTTCATAAGAGCCTTCTTCTAAGAACAATGTTGACTTTGATCACTTTCCCTCTGCACCTTTATTTTTTCAGATGTGGAGACAATCCTTTTATGGTGAGAACTGTTCTTGGAGTTGGATGGTTCAGGCTGCATAGCAGTGGTACACATCTGATCAGCCTTCTTCTTGTTGATTGGAGGACTTAGAAATGAACTAGAACTCTTGTTGTTGGAGTTTAAGTTTGTGTCCTCAGTTTTAACCACTTCAAATCCTGTAGAAACAAATACTTGTTTTTGTGCAGAGCTAAAGGTGGCCTTGATCTCCTGAGCCTTCCTTGCCTTTCTCTTGCTCCTTCTGATCAAGTTCTTTCTTTTGGACTTGGTCATCCCAAAAGCTTTACTCTCCTCAGAGGGATGATGACCCTTCTTAGAATGTTCTTCTTCCCTCCTCTCAGAGCTATTCTTCATCATCTCCTCTTCATCCTCTTCAGTCAAAGGATCTGTGAGGGGAAACTCATCTTCACAAGTTACACACCTAGGAGATCTTATAGACAAGATTATGTGTGGAGTAGCTATCTCACAAGATCCTAGACCCTGCTGATTCTAATAACACACTTTTGCATTCAAGGATGAGGATATCATGTTCTTAAAGGTCTCTTCTTCAAGAACACATTTTTCTACCCAAGCTTTGTTGATCACACGCTCAACCTGGCATTCAGTCAACTTAGTTATGAGATCCTTGATTTGAGTCCTGTAAATTGTGTGCTCATGTTTAAGAACTGAAATAGTTTTCTCTAAGTCCTCTATCTTTAACTTATAATCATTTTCAGCCTTTTTGAAATTAGATTTTAAGATATTCAAGGACTCAAGATCATATCTCATCTCTAAGTTATAGGACCTGTATCTATCAACTTTAGCAATACATTCAAGAGTGCAAAGATGTTCCAATACCTTGGCTTCATCATGGTCAACCATGAGTGCTTGATTTAGAGACGCATCTTCCACATGAAAGCTCTAGTCAAAGCCTCCTTCTTCAACAGCAACTGTAGCTTGCTTCTTTCGCTTCTCATTCTAGGGAGCTCTCTCAGTGTAGTTGGGTTTGGATTGAGTCTGGCCACCATTTGCTCTTGGTGCCTTGCACTCTCTAGCAAAGTGTCCCATCTGGTTATAGTTGTAACACTTTACCTTGCTTTTATCTAGCCTAAACTTTCCACTGGCTGCATTGCTAGGAAACTTCCTTCTTGTCCTCTTGTTGAACTTCTTGGCTCTGTGAGTGAGAAGAGCCATCTGCTGAACTATCTCCATATACTCCAGATCATCTGGATGGATACAGTCCAAGTCTTCAAGGGTAAAAATAAAGTTGCCTAAGGATTCATCAGCAGAGACAAAAACATGAGAAGAACTTGTCTCTTGGAAGGGACTTCCTTGAGTGTAGCTTTCTCTTGAAGTCTCTAGAAACGTGATGAAAGGACCTTTTTGTGACTTGTCAGAGTAGCATATGAGATTATGTTGAGATTCTATGCTCCCTATTTTAGTCACATGAAGGTTTGAACCTATTTGATTGCTAGAGTTACCAGATGAATTTTGCATATTCATCTCCATCTAGTATCCACTGAGAATACCATACAATTCTGTCAGAGTAAGAGTCTTAAAGTTTTCAATCTTCTTGATAACAACACAATAATGTATCCATTGTCTAGGAAGAGAGGACATAAACTTCTTTACAATGTCCCTATTCTCAAGAGTTACTCCAACATCTATTAGAGTATCCACAATCCCAACATACCTGAAGTATTGTTGAGTCATGGTAACCTACTTTAAAGGTGAAGTTTTCAAACTACTGCTTAAGGAGATCCTTCTTGTTCTTCTTGGCTTCAGATGAGCCCTCATACATAAGCTTCAGTGCTTCCCATAGTTGCTTTGAAGTCTTGCATTTCTTAAAGCCTCTGTAGATGGAGTTTGGAAGAGCAGTTTGAAGGGTTGTCATGGCTTTTTGATCAATCTCTGTTCTCTTCATGTCTTCATCAGAGAAATTAGCCACAGCCTTTGGAATCATACCACCACCAGTGAGGTACTTGGTATGTAAGGTCCTTCAACAACAGAGTCCCACATCCTGGAGTCTTGAGACTTGATAAAGCCTTCCATTTTTTGACACCAAGTATCAAAGTCTTCAGGAGTGATCACTGGAGACTTTGTCATGGTTTAAGTTTTCATGTCAGCTTTAGAGATAGCTGCCATTTGAGATGTTAAGTATTTTGTGTGTGTGAGGGATCTTAAGATGGTCAAATCTTATATCAAAAGCCTTGAAAGCTCTAATACCAAATGCAGGACCATTAGAAGGGTGTAATGCACTTTTACAACACAACAACACAAGTGAAGAGAGTTCTTTAGAACACTTAACAGATCAAATGGGGAACTAGAAAACTAGTTTATATGAAAACTAAGAAACACACGTAATAAAGAGACAGAACAAGAATAGAAACAACACAAGTATTTGGATTTCAAGGATGATGTATATTTCTCTCTAGTTCCTTACAAGTGTTTACAAAGAAACGATAATAAGATGCAAGGACAAGAGATACTTATACTACGTCCTACAGCCAGCCATACTTTGAAGGCCAGCTGGATACATGATCTACACAACGACAAAATCAATGTATAGTCAAAAGACAGACTTCCTTTTGACTAGTGACTATGGCATGCCATAGCTCACATCCTAATATATTACAAAAAGGATAAAAGTAAATAAAGTAGAAAGTACAAACTAAAGACCTCAATGTATAGTTACCAAAAGCATAGACCTTTCACTAACTCATGTAAAGTTGGTGTCTAATCAGAGTTGCAGTGGAAAGGTGGTCCAGCTTTATGGTAAAAGTACATCCGATAATAGCATGTGTTCAAAAGTGTTTGGAAGAAATTTGTCTTCAACTGTTGGCTTTGGAAGATTTTGTCTTTGAAGCATTAGAAGACTTCATGTTTGGCTTTGGAAGATATTGGTCTTCGCTTTAGAATATAATGGTCTTGATTGGTCTTGGCTTCAGAAGATTTCACACTTAGAATGTTTTCTAAGGAAGAGTGTGAAACTTCTAAAGCATTCTACTTCAGTACTCTTATGCATGCATGCAGGAGAGACTTTGGATGTTTTGGGTTGCATCAGCCTTATATGAAACCTTACACTCTTTATTGAAGAGCCATAAGATCAAATTATTTTCATGTGGAGACAATTATTCTTGAGAGAAATCCCTGTATTTCAAGAAAATTATCCTTTCCCTCCATAGCTAAAAGTCAGCCTCTCTTTCCTTCTTCTCCCTCTCTTCCTCTATGTCCAAGCTTGCTGTCTTTTCTCTTTGTTTAATTTGCAACAGGGTTGCCTTCTCAAACTCAATCAGCTCCTCTAATGGTAGCAAGAGCAGTAGAAGGTGTATTCAACCTCTGAAGCTCTTTAGCTCTAAAGTATGCCATGGCAACATCATGGCTTAGCTATTCAATGGAAATTCCAAGTAGGAACTTGGAAAAGAACCTATTGAGATCTTAGAGCATCCTTTGATCCATTTGAAGAACAATTGGAGGAGTCTCAGGAAAAAGTGTTACTTGATGAGCAGGGTATCTTAAAGTTAGAGATGTTATTGGCTCTATGGTTCCATATGTGTTTGCCCCTAAACACTCTCCCCATTTTTGGTAGCATCATCTTAAGAGCTAGATGAGCAAGAAGAAGAGGTTAGTGAAACCTGAATAGGTACATGCCCAAAAGATCTCTTAATCCGTTTCTCAGCTAGTTGAGCCTTGAGATTGTCAATCTTAAGTTGTTAAGTGGCAGACCTATCCTCTAAAGTCTTAACCTCAGATTCAAGGTTTGAGACTTTAGAGAGTAGGTCTTGAATGGTGAGTTTCAGACTTCCCTTATCTTCTTTTGAAGAATCATGGGGTGATGAGGTAACATACCTAGTATGTTCATCCTCACCACCGGATGTGGTTTCTTGGCACCCTAGTTCCCATACTTAATCATGTCTCTTTTAGTGGCATCAAAGAGCACGGTTACCGTATATTCAGACTCTGAAATGTTACCACTACCCTGAGGATCCAATGAGGCTCCTTCAGTAATAGAAGTTGAATCTACATGAGTCCCCTACACATCAGTGGGACTCACCTCTGTTGGTTTTTGTTGATGGGGGCTAGAGATAAGAGGTCCCTCTAGGCTCTGTTGTTCCTTAAGAGGGTGTTGTGGATTAACTTCATTGTCATAAAGGATATGTAAGTTATACCTAATGACCCAGGACTTTGGTTAATGTCTATTGGCATTGAGCCTATGGTGGGGTTGTCCTTTTTTGGCTTCTCAGGGGAGTATAGAGACTCACCTGAGGGCTTTCAGCTTGGGTTTCAAGCTCAAGGGATTGAAACTAAAGAAACTCAAATCCCATATTAAGGTGAATGGTGAAGATATGTGAGACCTCAGACTGAGTGGGAGCCCATGATTGAACATGGTTAATGTCGTTTGGGGTGCCTCTGATATGTGTATTTGATTGGGTGAGAAGGCATAACTGGTAATGTGAGGGTTGTTGCTGGTATGGGTTCATCACATGTGGGGTTAACAGCGATGTCACCAGGAGCTATGCACTCAATCATACGTGGAAGAAGTGGAGTGTCTCTTCCGGTCAAGTTGGTGGACATCCTATTCAGAATCTTGAAGATGGTCGGCCTCATCTGAGGGACTGGAAGAGCAGCTACATAAACAAGCGCGACCTCATCTGAGGGACTGGAAGAGCAGCTACATAAACAAGCGCGGCCTCATCTGAGGGACTAGAAGAGCAGCTACATAAACAAGCTTGGTCTGGTCCAACTCACAGTTGATAAAGTGCTGATGAACAAGGGATACATGTAGAATTTATCCTTTTGAAGGTTGCCCATCAAATTGGTCAGCATGAATCTTGAGTAGTTAAAGCGGATGCCACTTACCCACCCATGAACTAGACAATCTATTTCATATGGGATTTGATCCCATCCCCTTGACTTGTTTGACAAGCAGTGAAAGACAATGTGTAGCAAGAACTTCCACTAGTATGAGAAGGTAAAATTGTAGACAGTGACCTGCTGACATCACCTCCATATCCCATTAAGGTATAAGTTTTGTCAACTTCAGTCTTGGGGAACTCTATTAATGAACCGTCATCATGAAGCTCGAGATGCACCCTGATGAGTTGTTTGGCTATGATCAACTCTTGGTCACAAATGCTGGACCTTAAAACCCGAACCCCATTTTAGATTTTAATCTATGCATTCCCCCAAAAATCAGCCATATGGTTTGAATACACGGTGGGGTTTACAGTTAGGGTTGTAAAGTAAGTGGGTTGGGTCAGAAAGGAGATGATTTCAGAGAAGTCAGAATCCATGGACGAATCCAAGAATGCGACTTGATTGTGTTGGGGGTTAAGCGCCATTGAGAAAGAAGCATAGAAATGAGCTTAATTTAGGTAAATTGGAGATGAAGAAAGCTTTGGGTAGTGAAATCGCTAAAAAGATTAAAATGGGCAAGTTGAAATATTTAAATTGGTGAAAGTGGCTGATGGATAAGGTGAAGTGATGATTTAGGTATGATGTGACAAGGGCGGTAAGGTTAAATCCATTTAAAATATTCCGACATCATTAAGAAAATCTTAACGTTCTACAGTTGTGGGGCCCAAAGATTTCCGTTACACAGTAAGGTCTTATTCTGAGTATAAAAGATTTTCGAAGGTAATCTTCTTCCGAAGCCAACTTAACTTTCAAAAGTAATTTCTTACTTCCGAGAGTAAAGTGCTTTCTGAATGAAGAATTTATAAGCTTTGGAATTAGATCTGATAAATTATCAATCGCTTCTTCCAAGACTAAAAAATCTTCAGAGAAGAAGATTTTCCTTGGAGAAATTTTGCTTCGGAAGATATATAAAACATCTTTCGAGGGTTAATTTCTCTTCGGAAGAATCTATACATAGAAAAATTTCAGAGATAACCTTTTGTAACAGGGCTTAGATTGTTTTAACAAAAGATATTACACATTTAAAAAGGTTTTTCAAATAAGATAGACTAATCAATGTTTATCATCCTAATAGTTGTAATGAGATACTTAAATATTTGTTCATCAAGGGCTTTGGTAAACAAATCAGCATATTGTTTATTTGAATCAACTTTGATTAGTTTAATCAGATTTTTCTCATGATTATCCTTTATGAAATGATACCTGATGTTGATGGGCTTTGTCTTAGAGTGCTTCAAGGGATTTTCAGTAATGGAGATAACACTATTATTATTAATGTTAATAGGAGTGCTAATGAAGTTGAATCCATAGTCTAACATCTGATTCTGGATCCACAGCAGCTGATCACAATAATTTGTAGCAGCAATGTGTTCAGCTTCAGTAGTAGATGTAGAGACACAGGATTGCTTCTTGCATTGCCATGAATTAATCCTTCCACCAAGAAATTGACATCTTTCTAATGTTGATTTCTTGTTGATGTTGCAACCGCCATAGTCATTATCAAAATAGCTATAGAGATTAAAATTGTTGTTACTTGGATAACAAAGACCTAGTTTAGGAGCTCCTTTAAGGTATCTAAGGATTCTCTTGGTAACAACTAGGTGAGACCCCTTTGGAGCAGCCTGATATCTTGTACAAATGCATGTCACAAACATGATATCAGGTATACTTGTAGTGAGATACATCAGATACCCAATGATTGCCCTATACTAATGGGTGATCAGTATCCACCGCCCTAGAGTTAGGACAAAGATTGTGGTTTCTAGGTATGGGTGTCTTGGCTAGCCTACAATCCTTCATATCGAATATTTCTAAGATGTCAGAAACATACTTAGATTAGTTGATAAATAACCCTTCCTTCATATGTTTTAACTGAATTCCAAGGAAGAAATCCATCTATCCCATGAAACTCATCTCAAATTTCTTCTTCGTGATGCTCTCAAAGTCTCTGTACATTTGGTAATTTGAGGAACTGTTGGATCAAGAAGAAGGCTAACACAACTAAAACTATGTCACTTAAGTTATTTTGGTGCTGCATGCAAAGGCTTCTGAAGCTTAACATGGAACTTCCAAAGGTTGTAGAGTTCGTCCGAAGACAAAGAGAAAGATCAACTTCCGAAGACAGAACTCTACTTCCGAAGACAAGTGCATACTTCCGAAGTTCATGACTTAGAAGAATAAACTGAAGACCACTTCCGAAGTATGATGAAAAGAAGAAGTCTCCAAGCCTTGGAAGAAGCAGCATCTTCCGAAGTATAAGTGGCTTCGGAAGTACTTACTCTTCCGAAGCCATTTAACCTTCGGAAGACACAGCTATGAACCAGTGGACACAAGTATGGTCTCTAACACTCCGTTGTAGACTTCTGATACAGCATGGCCTCTTCCTAAAGAGCCATGTAGTTGACCATACTTTATTCCACTATTTATCTTTTCATGATAGTACATGTTACCAACTTTAGTTGGTGACAAAAGGTAAGTCAGGGACATGTCCTGACTACCATATCTCAGATAATACTTTAT
>BJCM01088955.1:0-25994 GCA_018326385.1 Flaveria bidentis | reverse complement strand
ATATACACACACACACACACACGAAAATATGTTTTTATTTTCTTTCAAAGTTTATATGTTGGATCTGAGTTATATTTTTGCAACTATAATATCATGTCTAATGATGTTGGTAAAACATATTAATGCATCGATCACAGTATGTTATTATGGGATCAAGTACTTGTTCGCTATGTTTTGGAGGTGGTAGAAATCTTTGTTTATGTATGTATAGTGATCATTGTATGTTTAGTGATAATTTTTTTTCCTTTTAAAAAGTGTAGTAACATCTTCAGGATGTAGTTTATTTGATGGATAAATACACATTTGCACATATACTCGAACTACAAGTCGACGAATAATTAAGTCGTCTCAAGTTATTTCACAAAATTTTTCTAGACATTTGATAAATGTGGGTCGTACACAGACTAGAGGTGGGCATAAAAACCAGTTCAAGGGAAAAAATCGAAACCGGTTTGGCCCAAACCGGTTTTAAATAGGCCCAACCCGACGGTTTAAGTTCAGTTTGTAGGTTTTCTTTTTCAAACCAGTTTCTAACCCGGTCCGGTTCCAAACCGGTCCCAAACCTGTTTTCAAACAATTATTTAAAGTTTTATGTCTAATTGTTTCTATGTTTTATATATTATATATTTCACTTTGATTTTAAATTATGTACTTAATTTGAAATTGTGTACTTTGTTTTTAAAAACAATTATGTAATGTTTCTAATTTTATATATTTTAATTTTGACAAATAAAAATAGGTAAATGCATCTTATAGGTTTATTTAATTTATACAATTAATATGTAACATTCATCTTATAAATTTATTTAATTTTTACAATTAATTGTTTATTTAATTTATAACACTTAAAAAAAAGCCTAACCGGTTTGGGCCGAAACCGGTTTTCAAACCGACCCAAACTTGTTTTGTAGGTTTGGGTTTTTCTAAGTCCAAACCGGTTTTGATCACGGTTGACCAAACCGGAAACCGGTTTCTACACCAGTAACACAGACAGTAAGTCGTGCACATCTAACTCCAAAAGGCCATTGTCTTTATTTTCACAGATTAATTAATATGGTGTTGCTGAAGGAACACTCCCAAAAAGCAGGTTTACTAAATGTTTACCCTCTTCTTCTATCACATTACTCATTTCACCTGGGGTTTAAATATGATTATTTGATTGTAAACATGAGTTTAGATTTGGTGATTTCTTTGTAATCTGATGTTTTAGTATTGGATATCTCATGTAAACGGGGTTCACATATGTGGATTAAATTCAGGATGAACTTTCATGCTATTTGTTGGGATATATTGTTTTGGTCCTAGATGTCTTTTTTTTAATGTTGTTGTTGCCTAACTTTTCTTTTTTGAATGATTTCTTGTATTGCTCGCTCGAGCAGCCTATACGAGTCTTTTTCTTTTTCTTTAAAAAAGTTTTGTTGTAAGAAATATGTAAACACACGTCCAGCCTTCATATATATTTGTAAAAGAACCTGTAGCCTTAAAATCAATCAAATCAATACCAACATTTCAAAATACCAACAACTATGCCCATGTATCAATCCTCACAGTTTGAATATTACCGAAACAAGTTGAATGCTTTTTGGGCTAGTAACAAGCCTTGGGATGAAATGACGATAAAGCTTTGGGAAAGGGTTGATTTTTTTGTATACGGAGACCCTAGAGTTAGACATTATCAAAAAAAATGGTTCGTTCTAGAACACTTTAACATCATTAATGGTGGTACGAACCGAACCATTGATCAACTGAATTCTAAATGGGGGGAATGAATCTGACAATTATTCTAAAAGCTTTAAGAGAAGAAAGATTTTACAAGCATCAATGCATGGAAGGTTGTAAAAACATGCGAAATGGGAGCCAATGGAGGTTATGGTTGTTTGGTACTAAAACAACAATGAGGACTAAAATTCAAAACCAAGCCAATATGTAAACTCAAATGAGCCTGTTATAAGCCCCTCCCCAAACTCAATGAAAACATGACATCGACTGGACCGAGACGTAAACTCATAAAGGCAGTAAAGCATGGGAGTCTTCGAGCAAAACAACATTGAATGTGCCTATAAGCAATTACAAAGCGATGAGAGAGAAGGAAATGGAGTAAAGAAATGAACGAAAAGCGCTTCATATGAAGGTAACCGAACCGAAATTGGTCTTTTTAGACTTACAACGAGAGATGTTGCTTTACAAAACGCTAGACCGACACATAAAGATTTTTCTTAAACCGCATGACGATGTTCACGAGCAGATGTTGAAAAACGTCCTAGAACACGAACAAAAAATTGTGCCAGCTACATGATTAGGAGTTTGATTTATAGATTTTCAGTTCAAATATATTTTATATTGAATGTTTTATTTTTATGTTGTTTTTATTTTAATTTAGTTTGTAACTTTTGAATTTTAAGAATTTATTGTTTTTTAAAAAAAATTATGGAATGTCATGACACGAGTGCCTCTTTCAATTTGAGAGACTGATATAATATGGTGTAGTGTGATATAAAAATATAACTGGTGATTTTATGATGTAGTGTAGTGTGTGTTGAGAGTGTCCTATCCAACTTAATATGAAATGAATTTATGATGTAAAGAAAAAATAAATAATTTGTTATTTGAATAACATCAAAAAGCTAGCAATGTGCAAAACAATATACAAACTCCACCAAAATTATGTTTCTTTAAATAAAATATAATTACACTAAAATTATGATAAATAATTTGTTATTTGAATAACATTAAAAAGTATTCACAACTCATTCTTCATCTTTATTCATATAACTAGGTTTATAACCCATGTATTACACGGGTTAAATAAATAAAATAATAAATAATTACTAATAAAAAATTATGAATTAAAAACCATATTTGAAGATAAAATATGATTATAATTGCAAATAGCTATTTCAAGTCAATAAACAATAGAAATGTTATAGATGGATAGATATATAGATAAATAGATAACCTAGAAACCCATTTATTAAACGGATTATAGTTAATAATAAACATGAAAAGTTACAGTAAGATATTTTAATATAAGACTTTGATAAAATTATATATACGTACTTGTTCAAAAGATAAAATAATTATACTATTTTTAACTCTCTTATCTAAATAGTTTCATTTTTAAATATTTGTTTTAAGTTTTTCTTATAAAAATTTATTGTTTATAAAATTCTTGTTTATTAAAAACTCAAGTTTTTAACTATTCTGGTTGTTTTAATAAAACTGTTTTTAGAAAATTCCATATTTTTTATAATTATTTTAAAAAAGGAGTGACTTAAAATATTTTGTTTCAAAAGGTTCAATGTTTTAAAAAAGATATGAATTTTAATTTTCTTAATAAAATTTATTTTTTAAAAAATAGGTTGATTTTAAAAAATGTAGATGAGAAAGAAAAATGTATTAATTAACCAAATTAATTTTATGAAGAAAAAGAAATTATTTGAGTGTTTAAATTACTTTAATATTCTTTTGAAAAGAAAACTAATTGAAGATATTTAGAAGAATGACAAATGTCAAAAAGGTGGTTTAAAAAAATAACAAGTGACAAAAGAAACATTTCTTTTATTAATATTTATAAATTATATTAAAAATCACTACTTTTTATCTCTATATTTCAATTAAATTTTTTATATTTTTATCATTATCTTTTTTTCTCTTATATATTCGCAACCAGTTAAAATATATTAAAAACATTATAAGGTTTTTAAACAATATTTTCTAAAAATACAAAATAAACAATAAATTTCTCATATATTTTATTAACAACCACTTAAAAAACAAACTATGAACGCTAAGTATTTAACACTTTCTAGTATAGTGGATAAATATGTTACAAAACACTACATTTACACCTCAATTTTTCAAAATTCAAATAAATACTTCCAATATATGTACTTTTGGCAACAAACACTTAACTACTGTATTTTAACAGGGTACACGTAAAACCAAAAACAGAATTTAATCCCGTACAGTGCGGTCCACCATGTGATACCATGCACCTTCACCCCTATTTACTCATCATCACCTTCATTTCCCCTTTTCCCCTAAACCTAAAAATTTACTTCCTTCATCTTCTTCATATTACTATTATTATTCAGTATTCACACACACACACACACACATTAGCACTATCCTCTGTCACTTTCTTCATTTCTGCAACTGTAACATCTTCAGAACTTCAATGGTGTAAAAGGGTTGTTCGTTATGGGCTCAAAGGTGAGTTTTTTACTCCCATTTTCGCTACATTTTGCTTCAATTTGTTAGTTGTTTTTTGGGTTTTCGTTTTCTTGATTTCTTGACGATGTTTGTTCACTGATTGTTTCGTTAATCGGAAGGTTTTCTCACTACACGACGTCGTTTTGGATATTATTATCAGTCGCCGACGAACGGCGAAAAATGTTTGTGTTACTCTTGTGACGACATCGTTTTGTGTCTTGAAATTGGAAACTTATTCGTTCACTTTCTTGATTTTTTTAGGGTTTATCCGAATTCGAATTTCCCCGAATAAAGAGGGTGAAGAATAGGAGTGTATCTATAATTCTATACATACATTATTAATATTAATATATTATTGCTATTGTTAAGTTATTAACTATTAACAATTATTCTATTCATTTAAAAGATTTTACCCGACAATATTATCTGGCGTGATTTTAAATCATAAATTGGTTTAGAACCCTAATCAACATAATCATCAATTCCATATAGGTTTATTTCAATTATAATGAAGATATATTTACCTTATCCGTAATAGCCCTTTGACTAGATATACAACAACAAAAACATAAAAAGTCGCAATTTTTAATTGTATCTTATCCTATAATGTGTTCTATATAAGTTGGTGTTAGCCCCTTTCACAAGACATTGATACAGAATGCATAAAGTTTTGATCTTTTTCATTGTATACATTAATATTATTATTATTATTATTCAGGGGAAGAATATGTGTGGGATAGGTGGATATGATCATGGGTCATATGATGATGATGATGAGTATTTGGGTGGATTGATTCATAATATCTTGGATTTTCCTGTTGAGAGTTTGGATGAAGATGGTCTTACTGAAGATTGGGCTTCTAAACTTGGTCCTATCCCTTCAGAGGTCTTTCGGGAGATGCTGCCGCCAGTCGGGATTGGCAATGCTGGTGGTTGTGGTGGCATTTCTGCGGATTTTGTGACCGAATGTTGTGGTCCTGTAAGTATTCTTTATAGGAGTGTTGTGTCAGTTGGTGGGTTGAATTGTCGAACGTGAACATGATCCATATCTTTATAGGGGAGGGATCATAAGAAAACCATATTGTTATGTGAAAACTAGAGAAAACTAATTAAACTGATAACATATTTATAGAATTTTTTATCACTACCCTCTATATATGTGTGTTTATATATAGATAGGGGTATTTATCAAATGAAAACCATAACATAGTACTACATATACATCATACATAGGTTACATATACGTAACCATTTTTCATTTAAAATATTGTTATGTATACGTAAAACTCTTCGTTCTCGTATATATGTTCATATGTAACAAATATTTAAATAATCTTTTAACAATTAAAAGAACAAAAAAGTTATGAATTATGTTATTGATTTCCATGGTTTTCTTTGGTTTTCGCATAACTATTGGTTTTCTAAGAAACCTTCTCCTATCTTTATACATGTCAAACTGGTTGGTGGGTTATAAATGGGTTGTTACCAAGTTGCAAGCGTGTTAAACGGGTTGGAGGGTTATATACATGTTGTAATTAAGTTGTAAGCATGTTAAATGGGCTGGGGGTTGTAGTAAATGGGTTAAACGGGTTGGTGGGTTGACTTGTTTGATTAAACTAGTTAACGGGTTGACATAAACACGATTAGTATGATTGAATGTCTGTCTCAAGTTTCTAACTGTCTTTACATTTCTGCATTTGTTTTTTAACCAAAATGATTATTATACTTGTTCTTGTAATCTTATAAATATGTTTGTTGGGAGTTTCTTTTCAGAATGTAGCAGCTTGTGAAGCAGAATTCCAACCTGTTATTCAAAAAAAAGTCTTGAAATCTCAACAAAAACCGCAACAACCACCAACATTCCCACAAGAAAAGAAGCTGCATCGACTTCCAAAATCCTTCGAAGCACCTAGCCCTGATTCAGTTCTTGAACGCCGCAGTTCCAGCTCAGCCCGAAAGAGCGTCTCGTTTGGAACTGAAATAACCATTCCAGTAAGAACCAGGACCAAGCGGTCCCGTTCACGTTCACGTTCACAATCAGGTTTGACCGAGACGTCGTGGTCAAGATCAGTCCAGCTTTTTCCAATTGAGAGGGTGAAGAAAAAGAGAAGAAAACTTTCTCAACATGATGCTAATGAAGTCAAGAAATGCAGCCATTGTGAGATAACTAAAACACCCCAATGGAGAGAAGGCCCAATGGGCCCGAAAACTCTATGTAACGCTTGCGGGGTCCGGTACAGATCTGGGCGGTTGTTCCCGGAGTACCGCCCAGCTGCAAGCCCGACGTTTATACCGTCGCTGCATTCAAACTCTCACCGAAAGGTCGTAGAGATGAGGCAGAAGGTAGCAGCTGTTGTTGATGATAATAATGGTGTGAAGAATCCTTTGGGTTCAAATGTTGAGATTCAACACTCAAGGTTTTGTTCATGAGTAGTCATCTCAATCTCATTGTTTTGTGTGAGACCTTGGTAGTTTAGAGCATTGTTATGAATTTATTTAAGTAGGTCCTTTATTTAGATACTTTGATTTGTTTAGTTCAGAATGTTAAAAGAATGGGTCAGCATCATATGGGTCTTTTTGGCCCATGGGCTTTTAGAAAAGCATTTATCATCAGCATAAAGTGGTTCACTTTTTTTTGTTTTCTTTGGAGGATGAATGACACTTTGCATAAACACTTTCTCATAGAGAACAGACATTCTTGATGGTCCTGTAATGTACTTGGTGTTTTGCTTTTGAACCTTTTGTCTTTTTGGGCGAAATATTGACACTTTAATTTCGAATAAAAATTGAAAAAGGAAAACAAACAAATATACATGTAGTGTTTGTATTTGATTTTAGACCATACTTATGTGCAAGTGTTTAGGCTTTAAGATTGCTTGTTACTCTTTTTAGTTGCTCGTTTAGGTTTTACTTACACTTTGATATCAATTACAAAAAGCACGCATGACGGATAGCCTCTTGAATATAATTCAATAACTCATTTGAGGATGTTGTAGAAAATGAAACGGACTTGACATAAATAAGACCTACCTTCACAGGGAAGAAGTTCGGGCGTCAATGATTTTCTACTTTTCTACTTTTCTTAGTACTATTATACATATCTATTATAAATAAGACCTACCTTCACAGGGAAGACTTCTAAAAGATCACTTGTTCTAAATTTCTCCTACAAAAGGATGTTTAATTGTAACTTTTTCTCATCTCAAACATGTTATTGGTATTTAAGACCGAACATTCGAAATGAATCATGAAACTCCCTTTAGACATAAAATGTAAGATATGTAGTTAGGTAATAATAAGGTAAAAGAGGAAAGCAAAGAGAATGTAATGACCATAAAAAAGACTAAAAATATAACTTGTTACAAAGGAAGAGATTAAACCTCCCAATAATGTCAAATGTAATTAGAACAAGACCCTGAACAACAATAGCAAGTAAAAATAATAATAATAACAAAGTAGTCAGCACTTCAACAAAACCTACACAACTATGTCCATTTAAACAAAATTATACTCCACTTCACTGTACATCACTTTAGTACAAAAACATCACACCAATGTTCATTCAGAAACCGCGATCTCTTGATCAACCCGCCAATAATTACTGTCGTTAAACTCCTTGGCCTCATTATCGTTCTCTTTTTCACCTCCACTAGGTGGTGTTACTTTTCTTTTTAAGGCTCCTGCTTCCCCTACAATCCCCTCTTTTAGGGCTTTATCCATTGCCTTTTCTGACCCGTCTGATTCCACCCCTACAAACTCCACACCATCTTCAAACATTGAAGGCACTGTGTCATCTTTTGGGCTTGACCCATTTGGTAGGGATGGTGCTGCCTCAACTGGTGCCTCCATGTCGAGATTAGGGGTGTTGTCGTAATCTTCAAAAGGGTTGACTCCTGACCCGACAATGGGTTCATTCCATCCTACCCATTCGGGCATGGGTCTATCTGCAAACAGGTCTTCATTGTCTGTTGACTCGAATCTGAAAAAGTCAGCATCTGATGCATTTGTTTTCTCATTTGCTATATAATCCTCACTGAACGGGTTTGGGCTTCGGCTAGGGTTAGAATCGGGTTTTTTATCGATAAATTCTTCATCCAAGCCAACTACTACATCATCATCTTTACCGGTAGAAGATTCATTCAAGTTGATTTCATCCATAATTTCTGATGGCGTGGTGGCGGTCATTGGTGCATCCCCCATTTTCTCGTCTTGGAAAGCGAACCAATTTGAATTTGTAAACAAACTGTTGTGCATAGAATTAAAAAAAATAAGTAAATACCAAACTATAAGAATTTACCAATACAATGAATTCTTTGTTTTACGAAAACCATGAACTATAAATAACTAATGTTCTGTTACAAAAATAATTTAGTTTTTAATAAAACAGTTTAGTTGGTTTTATGCATTAAAATACACTTTGAATGTATGGATTGAAACTTACCTGCCTTGGTCATCACCCAACCTTAGGGATGATATGACAACTTCAGCAGATTCATCATCTAAGTAACCCTCCTGCATCTCAATATCGAATTTTACAGATTTTAGTATCAGTGTCTTAACAGGGGCAGAGACAAACGACCAAAATAATATAATGTTATCAAAGATCATATATATGGGAAAAAAATCCATGCTCCAATGTGTAATAATAGAATGGCAATTCCAGCCCATATACTCGTGAACAACTCGATTTGGGTTGTGCTTTATCTCAAATGAGTTAAATAAAAAAATTGAACTTAAAGAGAATATATCCAAGTGGGCTGAGACTTAAGAGGCACTGAAATCAATATTATTATTGTGATAGCTTTGCTTTTGTAACCTTAACTGAATCATTATTTATATATATCAAGTTAAAAAAAATCCTTAAGGTCAACTCCATCAGACCCTTAAGAACCCATTATGCAACCAACCTTCTTGCCAACTCTATGCAAGAACTCCCTAAATATGCAAAACTGAATTCATTTATTAGAATATTACCTCGTCACCTTGACCAAGAGTTTCGCGTCCCTGTAATTAGAAAAAGAATTCCAATAACATTAGTATCTTCCTATAAAAATTTATAAACAGTCTATAAATACGAGCACATAAAAATAGACCTTTGACGTACCTCTGCACTTTCCTCATTATCGTAAACATTGTACCTAAATGCCTGGCTTAGATTATTTGCCAGAGCAGCAACATCATAATCTCTGTCATGATTAATGTCATCTTCATCACTATCCCTGTTCCTATCATGTATTGAAGTTGGTCGACTGAAACAATAAACATAGAAATAAAATGAGTACCTACTTTATAGTATATAACAAGTATCATGTAGTAAAGTTAGTCAGGTTTTATTAAGTAAAAGGAAAACATAAAAGAAAAAAATCTAAGGTAAAACATAGGTTTTATGACAAATGAGAAAGAAGACAACCTACTTTTTTTGGGTGTTTCACAATAGCTATACAGGCATATTAAGTAAAAACGGAAGCACATTAAGGCTTCTGTTTGTTTAGTTTACACATCGATACTTTTAGCATAATTTATAAATGAAGGCAACATACCCACAAACCCATCGGTACACATTTTCAACCGTGTTCCGTTCCTGTAGAGCTGTAGCCTGCCATTCGTTCCATTCACTATTTTCCTAAATCACAAGAACAAGATTTTAAATTGCAGTCGTGCCTGAGAAACATTATACACACACATGTATAAGGGGCCGGGTCTAAAACAAATCAGGTTTTGCGTGAAAACTGAAAAGTGTAGAAAACAAAGTGGTGACATGTGTACATGAGTGGTTTTAATGTGTGCTGGTATATGCATCCATTTATGTACACAGTGTGAAATGGGATAAACAATGTAAGTGGGATAACAACACTTTGCATTGCCACAGTTTTTTACAGGTATTTAAGAAATGACATTTAAGAAAAAGTAGCAATGCTACACTAATATTGAAGAGTTAAAAATTCCCAATTTTATGGTATGTTTTTTTATAATAAAGTAGAGAAAAAAAGATGATTGAATTAAAAATGGGTGGAACTAGTATCAAATGAAAAAAGTCAACAAAGCATATGAATTCCCTCCTAGCCACTACCATTCTACCAACTTCCAATTAGTTATGAAATTGTCGCTTAAATATTAAAATAGTCTGTTCAAAGGCCTAGGTTGCTTCCTGCACTTTTTAGACAAAAGATGTGTTGTATTTGATCCTCTCTCTACACACATAACATATAATATGTATATAGAGAGAAGAAGGTTCGTTCAATACAAACTTTAAGTAGAGAACTGCGAAACTGGCATAAGTACGTGTACATATTGCTTTAACTATGATTCATAAGCCATAACTGCCTCTCTTTCTCCCTTGACTCTTCCACTAAATTGGAACAGCACTACAAACAAGTGCGTATGCAGTGTATATGTGGGTGCGTGTGACGTGAGTGACGAAACATTTGTACATGATAGCTCACCCATGAGCTTTTCTAAAAGATTCCTAGCCAGTCTACAATAGCTTAAGTTAAGAAGATGCAGGAAATACAAAGTTTGGACTTCAAGAATACCAGAATGAAAGATTCTAACATGACATCAAGAAGAGAAAACAGCTAGCACAATTCTTATGAGAAAAACATCAACAATCATTTGCATTGATTCTTATAAGTGGCGACCAACTTTCAGCATAAATCTTACATGCAGAAAGACAATACCAGCAAGGCTGGTTCCAATAATTTATAATGCATAAAATATATTTCACTATTTCTTTCAATCAATAATTACATAAATAACAGCACACCTGAATATGTATCTGAATGCGACTATCAGTATTCGTCAACTGCGTAATTTTATTGGCAATGCGTGTAATATGTCCAAGGTTCCCAAGTCGGGGTGCCTTTCTTCCAGCAGCCGGTAATGTAGGCTGCATAAATAACACATTTATAACAACTTTTTCTAGAAAGTATCTTATCATTTAACATAAAAAGAACATTTATAAGGTTGTGTTTGACATTTCAGCTTTTTTAAGTTCTTATATATTCTTATGACATTCAAAATTATATAAAGAAAAGTCAAATCCTTGGTAATATATTATTCCAAAAGCTTGTCTTAAATATTCAAAGAAAAATGTAATAAGAAGACCCACATGGAAGTAATACTTCGCAGAAAGGTTTAATAAGATTTTGTCCAGAAATAAGTTGCTAATACTTGATGATTTTATTTGAAGGCCTGTTTGTAAACATTAAATAGATTACATGAACTTATATTACATATTCTTGCTGTCTCAATAAAGTAAAACAGTTACCTGATTAGGTTCTTCAGAAAGGAAAGGATTATTGTCTGTTTGCAGAATCTTGGTTAACAAATCACATCCTTGAAACAGATGATCGATGATTGTATTGTTTGTGCTTTCGAGGCATGAAAATATAATACTCTCGATGTGATGATGTAAGGCACTATTATATGGGTACCTTCATAAGTTAAAAATAAAAGGAACAGTTAGAATATGCATCCATCATATAATAGATTAATTCTACAATAATTGATCATTTGATTTTAACTAACATAGCTACTTTTATCACCAGAATATCAATGTAGGTTTATTAGTGGTGCCTTACTCAAAGAAAAGATCAATAACTCTTTGAATGGTTCCAGAGCTGATTAACTCCTTCTCTGCAATCTCATTCCCAGTTTTCAATAGAACTGCAATGAATTCCACAATCTGCAAGCAGATATTATCACATCAGAAACTTGATGAGGTAACAATTTAGACCCATTTACATATAAATTGATTTATTCGGGTTATGTTTCATCTCCAACCAGTCAAAAGTAGCCGAAAGTTCACTTTTAAATCATGTAATCTTCTAAATAATTTAATTAAAATATATATATTATTAATGCAATATAAATAAAAATATATATTACTAGTGAAACAGTATAATTCTTGTAACTGTATTTACACACCAACATCTTCACAAAAAGTTGCAACTTTTAATCGTTACGTGTTTCAGCTCAATATGCCATGTTTCAACCTTGAACCGAGCCAAAAACCAAGACTATCATCACCACAAATTTGTTCTCACACGAATGAAAACATGCAACAAATAAAAGCAACACACACCAACATCTTCACAGAAAGTTGCAACTTCTAAACGTTACGTGTTTCAGCTCAATATGGCATGTTTCAACCTTGAACCGAGTCAAAAACCAAGATTATCATCACCACAAATTTGTTCTCACACGAATGAAAACATGCAACAAATAAAAGCAACATATATTGAGTAAAATCTAACCTTTAAACGATGCTTCCCTAGAGGTGGCTTCAACTGGCCATATGTTGTTGGCAAAATTTTGTCATCTAGTGACACATTCAATAACATCAACAAGTCACCTGAAACGTTACACATGTCATCAAAAAATTCATATACCACTATATGCATAATAAACCGAACTCAATTGGCATACTACCAGCAATTATGAAAATCATCCCATCTAAGACTGAGCACTACAATTCTGGAATGAAAATTAAAGGGGTTGTGAAAACTTTTTGGCATCTGCTGGTTCCAATTATTAAATTTAGACAGTAACTTTTGCATCCCTACTGCCATTATCTTTTTTCTTTTATACAGCACTCAAGGTAGCTGATCATTGATACATTACAGCAGCTAAGATCATGAAAGTAAGACAAGATGCTGCCATCAAATGTATAAAGCTCACCAAGTTTGGGTAACATTGCTCCTACAGTTTCCTGGTTTACTTTCACAGGTGCCTCATATATGTGTTGACCTCGAAAAGAATAGAAGGGAGGTGAAGGAACTGATCTTTTTGGATCCAATAAAGATATGCAAACACACAATGAGCTAACAAGTCCAGATTTCGAATGTGAATCATCCAACAAGTGACCAAAAATCCTTGAAACAAAACTGTAAAAAAAGAAAAGCATAAAGAATTTCACTTTAAAGAGTAAATATAGAATAAACAAATATTCCGGTATATGAAGACATCCAAACCTTGGGGTAGAAAGTTTAGAGGCAAGTGGAGATGACACATTTCTAGTTATAGTACATAAAGTTTCTGCTGCATTGACATGTACTTCAGGAGTGCTCTGAAACAAATTTAAAGAATAATGATTAGAAAATACAACTTATACACACATAAATAGCTAAATATGTACATATATCAAATACGAGGTTGTACTTACGGATGGACTCAATTTATCCACAATCATTTCCAACAGGCTGCTATCTGTTAGCCACTGCATAACATCCACGGAATCGGAATACATATGATCATCAGCACCAACAAGTCTTACCAAGACCTGTTCATAAAATATAAAATAATAATCAATCATTTATCATGTCAGAGCTATCATAATGCTACAATATAAATAATTCAAGTAAGAGCTATCATAATGCTACAATATAAATAGTTCAAGTTGATTTATACATGAACTTAATAATAAACTTTGTGCAACCTTAATAGAAAATTTACATTTACTAATTTACTCACCTCCATGATTGATGTAATTCCAATCAAATCAACCAGCTGTTGAAAAACATATTGATGAACCTGTTGCCATGTAAAATAAAATAAAATCTTTGGTATATTATCATTCTAAATGTTAGTAACTTAGTATTTGTGCTAATGGTAAAAGCTCAAAGCTTGGTAAAAACATGGTGATTAAATTCAGAGAAAAAAGTAACAAACGCCAGTAGAAACCATAATATTAAGTGAAAATAAGAATCAATTGTATGGTTGGGTCTTTCTGAAGAATAATTAGCAGAATATGAATCATAAAACACCACCAAGCAAAGAAAAATTACACTCACTTGAACATAATTCATAAGTGGAACCGTCTTCCGCAACATGAGACATATCACAACCTACGACACCATATAAATTATCAGAAACAACAGTTCTGCCAGACAGAGAAATAAGGATTGACAAAGAATGCATGTGTGTATGAGATAGAAAGAGACGATAATAAATGATGGATGATAATAATAATAATAATAATAACAACAATAACAACAACAGCAATGGTAGTAGCAGTAGTACCCAAAACATGATAAATCCATCTTTAAAGAACATACCTTGCTGAAGTACCCAGCCAGCAAGGCGCTGTGAGAACGAGTTGGTTCCAGAAATGAAAAAAGTAAATTCATCAGCTGCAAATTTGGTTTTGAAAGAGGGATATCATGTGAGACTGAATGTAATAACAATGAACTTATGTAACAACTCATACTAAATGTAACTCAGACATCAGAACACTATTGCACCTCCTCTTCTTCCACTAAAGTTTTAAAGATGACATCAATTTCGCATGTAAAGATCTCACAAGCAATGAAAGGGAACCTAAATATGTAAAGAAGTTATTAGATATAGTCAATTTTGCTCCAAATGTTGTATATAACAAGTTAATTCAAAGTTAATGATAAAATAACAATGTTCTGATACTAAAATTTTCTGCAAATGTTAAGTCACAACCACTGACATACTTGAAAATACGTTTGCTATCAGCATCCTCCTGAGGCTCCTCTATGATGTATCTCAGTAATTGTTCAACCTGAGATCTGTCCCGCAAGCTGAAAAACAAGCACACTCTTAAGTATCACCATATAGATTCTGTGTCATGCTATTGAAGTCTAACGTATGGAAATATTACAAACTTCGTCTATGAGAAACATGAGCTTAATCTAGATGATAATTTACAAAAAAAGGTTAAATTACAAGTTAATGAGACGACTATTCAAAGCTTTGCATTCTTGAATAATATCCTCCTCATCCAAAAGCTCTTCCAATGTGAAATGCTCCTTGTCCAAGATAGATTCAATCTAAACATATGACAAACCATATGTTAAAAGAAAGTAAGCGCATATAGAAATACTGCAGACAAGATAAGACTGGCCCAGTGCAATTTAATATGATCGATTGACCCATTTGAGATTTGGCCCTTGCATAATACACAGGATAAAGAACACAACAATTAACAACACTCTAATTTTCACTTGCTTAGTTCACTTTGCCTCCTCTATCCATATAGATTAGCCTTCTAATTAATTCAACCAGATTATCATGTTAAAGATTTCTTCAATGAACTATCTGATCCACTGATCCGTAGTCAAACACCATAAAGACATATATTTATTGTTTTTAACTTCCAAGAATCATCAGCTCAGAAATCCCACTGTTCATTAATCATTACCATCTTACAGCTTTCTATATAGCTCAGATAGATTAAACATCCCACATGTGTCCTCCTTTACACCTCCCTTGTCCTCTCCCAATCAACCAAAGTAAATCATTAAAAAACCACAGTTATCACACCTAATCCAACTTAAGCTAAACTAAAAACCACCCATCATCACTTCCACGCATAACTACAAGCACCAAAACCGCTATTTCACCTAACAAATTACCTCAATCGCAAGCTCATCCAACAACGTCATATTCACTAATCAAAACAGCTACAACACCAGAAACAAAAAAAAAAAGCAGGATCCGTTTCGTAAGCGGCAAACAGGACCAAAATCACAAACAAATCACGCGAATCATTCAACACTTCAAATCGACGTATTAAAACATACAAATTCATGAATCTGGAAACAGACAAAACCAAATCATGTGATTACAACTTACAGGTGAAGAAGCAGAGAGAGCTGTAAGGTGCCAAAACATGGTGAATTGCGAGTGGTTTTCAGATCTGCAAACCCTAGAGCGGTGGGATGGAGGAGAGAGGCGGAGATTGATGAATTGATGGTGAGAAAAATCGGAGGAAAAGGGGAGAAAAACCCTAATAATATTCGGATGATTGAAGAGAAAACAAGAGTGAAATCGATTAATTTGAGGGATGAAAGAGGTGGAAGATAATGAGCTACAAAAGTTTTCTTGTGAGGATGAGCCAAGAGAGAGAGAGAGAGAGATATATGAGTGTTTGGGTTAACGGGGCAGGTTACATAAGGACAAATGTAGCCCATTAAAGCAACTCGGTTTGGTCAAATTATTTGGATTTCTTAGCTATGTTCATCCGTGCGGTTAAACTTATTGGCGAATAGTAACCCAGACGGTGTTGATGACTATCATTTTACGGAAAACCCATTACCTGAAGGTTTATTGTGGTAAAACCCCTGATCCATGTGAAACATATCGCATCAAATGATATCGAATCAAATGACCTCGATATTGAAAGGTCATGAAGTTACATCCTCTCTAACCAATTGATCTAGACCTTATTGGTGTTAACTTCATGTAATATTTAGGGGTTGTTTGTAAACATTTGAATCAGTCTTTTAATGGTTCAAATGTCTAAATGGTTCAGATTGTTTGTTTCGCGAGCAAATATCTTAATGGTTCAGATATTTGCTTCTGAATGGTTAAGCATTCAATTAATATTAAATGATAAAAAGGTCTAATATTAAATGGTTAAGATCTTTTATCTGAAATAGTCAGACATTTGTTTTTTAATAGTTAAACGATATACCAGCTCTTACTAGTTCGGACCTCTTAATGGTTCAGACTTTTTATTGCTCCAGAACTTAGTCATTACAAATTAATGTTATGCTATGACTTATATAATAGAATATTGGATTACAATGACCTTGATAGTGATATATACTCCAATTAAATGAGTGAGTTAAATTTAGAATACGTGTAATGATTTTAAGAGTATAGTTATGTAAAATAGAATGTGTGTGTTTGTTGGTACAAAAAGAAAGTAGGATATAATTGTCATTAGTTAGAAAGAAATAAATGATACATAAAATTAATTAACATGTGCGTATGTGTTATTTTGTATCGTGTAAGGAAATATTCTGCAAGTAGTATTTTAACTTGTTTATTGTGTGAGTTGCTCAAAGTTAACTTTGGAATAGTATAAGAAACAACATTAGTGTGGAACATAAATGTCGAAAACATTATTTAAGTAAATTATTAGGGTGTTGGGTGTGTATTGGCACTAGTGTGGTATGTTGAGGTGGTGAGGGTTGTCTTTAGGGTGCACACCCTTGTCTCTTCGGTTCCTCCGCGACAAGGTTAGCAACAACATGGTTTCGTTAATGTGTCGTTGAGCAACAGCTGTTAAATGGCTACTTGGGTGTTTATAATAAAATGTTAATTAAACACTATAAATACTTGATAATATTAATCATTTTCCACTCAAAATCTTAGTAACTTAGCAAGCTTATTTCTTCAACACAAACTTTACACATTGATCGGTCCATTCAACGAGCCACTGGACAATAATAACAAGAGTCCAGGTATTGACAAAGAGTCTACTTCACAAATCAACACTTTAAATGAGACCCAAAATAGGGTGATATGTAATTTTTATTATTTCATTAATGTCTATTTTTTATTTAATCAAATGCAAGTGTTCTAGTTTGATTATTTCTTTACATATAAAAATTGATTTTAGATACATATTTTTAGTATATATAATTTATTTTTATTTTAAAACTTGTTTGGGGATGGGAGGATGTGAAAGGTAATTATTTATATTGTTTTATGGTTGGGATGAGAAGTATCATGCCAGTGAAAATTGTTTTCTTTGAAATTTAAAAGAAATCATTCTATTTGAATGCGTTAAACTAAGACGTGGAATATAAGTCAAATTTCTTGTGTTACTTCCGGATATGATTTGACCAGCTTAAATGACATGATTACGTAACGTATCATTTTTAGTTTTGTTTCATTACATAAACCATCTTTTTATCTATATTATGCAATTTAAGACACTAATTAACATAATATATAAATTAAAACCATTAACTTTTGTTTACCAAAATTAAGGTAATTAATTGCAAAAATGAAATTGTGGAATATTTAAAATATATATATAAATATAAATAAAAAAACTAAGCTGGAAATTAATTAGTCAATTATAGATAAATGATTCCAAATTGCCCCCTTTAGGTGAATTGATTGACAATAAGCCAATGATCTCCACATCAATTGCTATGGGAGAAGGCACATCATACTAATTCAATGATCATATGTTTAAGACTCATTTGGTGCGAATATGTTTTAAGTGGGACTTGTCTTTTATCACGGTAAGCCTTTGGGTGACATATTCTTTCTGAAATGGCGCGTGGACTAGGTCACCAGCATTGTGTATGTTTGCGGACGTGGATAGACTTTCGCCAATAGGTTTACCTGGGTGATCAAGCTTATAAGACAGGTCGTTCGATAATATATATATATATATATACACACACACATACACACATATAGTGTGCAAATATGTGTAATGATAACAATAATATCATTTAAGCATTGTTAAAATCATATATAGTAGGAATCCTTAAAATCATATATACTTGTATCGATGATCGAATCATATATACAGTAGGAATCCTTAAAATCATTCATGTTAATTTTGATATGAAATGTAGTATTGTGTTAGGAAAGTTATTTTAAAAGTGATACAAATTTAAAAAATATATAGAAATATAAAAACTATTTAAAAGTAAATGTTAAGTTTTTATTAGTAATAATGAATATTATTGGAATGTTAAAAAAGTAAAAACTTTAAAAGTATGAAAAGCACGTCAATTTCAAAAGTGAAGAAGATGAGAACATGTGACAATGCTTATATGACGCCTACGTAGACAAGCTAGTATGAAGCCATATAAATAAAATTTTATATTATTTTATTATAAGTTATAGATATGTGATATATTTTAAATGATTCTTGTATAATAAATTATATCATATAAATGATTCATTTTACATAACATTACGACTATTTATAAAAGTGAAAACATAATTACTATATAAAATGACTCATTTTCCACTTTTGGTGAAAAACCTACTTACAAGTTCCATTATTGGAGGTATATTTTAAGTTGTTATTGTTTTATCTTAGTTACATATGTAAATAATTCTTTGTAAAGGTTATCAAATTATAAAGTTAGCGTCAAACTATCATGGATATTTGAGACTTTACAAGGTCTCTACTAAAGATGCTCCAACATAACATATGTGGTTGACCTACAAAGGTTTGTGTTAATTTTTTATTGGGTTGATGTAGACTTAAGTTATAAACATAACTATATTTTAATGATCTAACTTTAATTAGGTTATCAAATATGTAGTCGACATATCCTAATCTGTAATATTAATGCACTTAGAATTTATTTGATATTATTTTTAAATCTAATTACCTTAAAATATTGTTAATAATACTAAAACTTCCATAGTTTGTCCTTATTAAGAATGTCTATTTAAGTATATAGTGATCACAATTATAAATATTCACTAATATGGTAGTGACTAATTGTTCTCATCACACTAATCTTGATAGTGATCCCCACTAGTTTTCTCCCTAGCTGGTTGTTCTTGATATGGATCGCCTATATTTCTCTTTAGTAAATGTAGAGAACAACTTTTATAAATTGTTATCTAAGATGGTAGAAAAACTACTTACAATTTTAAAATACAACTAATTGTTTGAATATGGATATTATATTATACACCCAAAAATCTTTGATCTTTCTTGCTAGTGTATGCGTAATCTTTCGTATTTTTGTTAAATAAAAGTTAATTTTGTTGTGCATTTGTAAGGACCATTTATGTCATTTATGAAACTTTGAGGGTTTGTTTATACTTGTTTCTTTGTTAATTTAAAACTTAATAAACTAATTTTAGTAATTACCACTTTTCTTATTATTATAAAATTTAAACAATAAGTTATGATAATAAAAATAATAATAATAGCCAAAATAAAATAAAAATAAAAATAAAAAAATTAACAATTTATAAAAGTTTAACAATTAATAAGTTTTAAAAATAATTAAAACTTAAAGTTTAATTAAGTTGAGGGGGTCATTGTGTCAAATTTAAAACTTAAATAGAAGTTTTTGGCATAAAATAAAAAAGGTAAGAAATTTCAGGGACTAAATGTGTAACATTGAAAACCCAAACCAAATTCCTCCTTCACCCAGTAATTCTGGAGGCCAAGCTCCGGCGAAGCCCAAAAACGATTAAACCCCTTTGAATTACGAATCAAACCGTTCTAAATCGATTCGTGAACGTGATTCGAACTTAAACACACACTTTAATTGTGTTTAAACGCAGGTTACGAACACAATCGGATTGTAGTGAAACCTTATCATAGAACCGTTCAATCATTTAAACTCAATAATAACTTAATTAAATGGATCCTAATCAAACGTTAAGCTAATCCTAAGCTTTTGTCGAACTCAATTCCACCTGAAACACACTTGAACTTTTCATTTGATTCTCCCTTCATCGCGAGTCTGCAACTTAATCGAAACCTATTTTCCGAGCAACCTAACCAAAATTTGCCAGAGGGCTTTCCATCTTTAAGACCATCAGAAGCTCCCTATGCAAATCCAGGTAATTGAAATCACATATATGCTTGATTTTACATGGGGACAAAAGCCTCATGATCTTTAGCATTAACAACAACGAATTGACCTTCAATTTGGTGCAAATCGTTATAGGGTTCATAAGGTTTGGGGATTTCTTTGTAACTGTGTTTTTAAAGTTTAAAACCATCTTTTAACACGGCTTCGGCCCTTTGCTTACTGGTTACACATACACCCTCACAAACTAGAGGTCCCGGGTTCGAACCCGGGCAACCTCAAACTTTTTTAAGGTTTTTTTTGCCTTTAAAATTTTTTATAAAAAATATCTAAAAATTATAAAAATCAATTTTGTAAACTTTATTTATTTTTAAAGTCACCTATTTATTTTTTGTAAATTTATTTCTTTAAATACTTTAATATTTTAATAAAATATTTTTTTAACAAATGTTATATTTAGTTTATTTTTTATAAAAATAGACTTTAAATAATAGTTTAAATCACTAAATTATTATTGGTTCAAATGTTACCTTTAAATTATTATTTAAATCATGATTATTTAAAATAATTATAAAAGTTTTAAACTTTACTAACAAATGATTTCCTTTTTATTTCTTTATATTAAAATACTCAAATAGTATACTTCTTTTCATTTAATCCAAAATATAAGTGAATCCATTTATTAAATTTAATTATTTGACAAAGCCCCAAACTCCACTTGAAATCCTAGTTCACGTTTAATCGTTAATTTTATTGTTGAACTTAATCTTGGAATAAATACGTTTAGATAACTTGTAAAATAAATCGTTGGAGCATCGTTTATATTCTTATAATCATCTTATATATATCAAGTGAGTTTTTATGCCTCTTTTACTTTATTTTACACCTTTTTGGGTGAAACATGTTAACATATAAACTTACATTTGTAAACATCTTAATATTTGTAAATGCACATACAATTATATTTACTTTTTGTTATGGTTATTTGTAATTTTGTGAGTTTTATAAGATAGACATTACACGCTGACAATCATTAACTATTGCTAATCTGGCGACGTCATAGATCTATGAACCTGACAAGCCTATTTGGTGCTAAAGCCAAGGTTATTGTCGGCTCCTAATGACGTATGTTTGTCTATCATGGGAACCAAGTACACTTAGGTAATCGTTATAAACTTGTAATTGATATTCTTGGTCAAAGTTTGATTGTAGTTATATGTTATCTATAAACTTGCTTTATTCGTAACCATTGACATGAATTGCTACTTGTAGACTTTTTTATATATATGTATGCTTAACCCATTGGAAACTCACCAACTTTCAGAGTTGACATTTATTTTTAACATGTTTCAAGAAATGCACAAGGTTGATGGCTAAGTATTAAAGCATGCTTACATCAAGGACTTGAACCTAGAAAATAAATGAATTTTCATGAAATCTTGAAAACATGGAACTTTTTGTTATGTTATTTGTTCGAGACTTTTGGATTGTAATGCGTTATAAAACTTATGAATAATTATATTTACATTTAATAGTAGAGTTATGTGGCTGTGAACAATTTTAACCCTTAAATCTTGACGTTTCCACCATTAAGGTTGGGGTGTGACAGTATGATTTCTCTTATAACACAAAAAGCGTTTAAAAAGACAAAAATCACTTATAATGATTTTGAAGTATTTGGTTTTACTCTACAAAGACTGATGATCAAGTTTAGGGAAAATGGTTGCATCACTAGTGTGAAAAAAATAAACAATTTAAAAAGGCTTTGTGTGCCCCTTTTTATGTCATGTTGATTCACCTCCTAACAACATTGATATGTTTCGTTAATTACAGTTTTATCATTGAAAGTAGTGACTGACATCGGTTTCTAGAATTCTCACAACAAAAATGAGTTCTTATTTGAACCCTTCACGTCTTATGTAATCTTTATTAATTAAGTTCTATAAATAATCTCTCATACATGATTTTTCTTAATAGTTCTTTTTAAAAAACTCTTTTAATCTTATAATACTTATTTTTAAAATATTTTATATTTGACTCTTTAAGCCATTTCCTTATTAACTCAACATCTTCATAAACCTTTACTTATTTTATAAAACACTGGTTATTTTGTAAAGTGTGTTCACAAGCATCATAAATATGTTGTATATTTTTTTTTGATCTTTAGTTCAATTTAAACACATGATATTTATCATTATATTGATGTGTCTTAACCAAATGATGGGTGGCCTCGTTGATGACTTTATATGTCGTAAACATACATTTTTAATACGATTATCTTACCCTTACACTTTATGGTATATTACTAGTTGAACAATCCCATCAACTGTGAGCCTTACATTGACTTCATAAGCTCGTTGATGACTTTAGTGGCCGTAAAAAACAACCTCAAATTAGCGCTGAATGACATGGTTGGTGTTTTGATTGTGATTGTTTAGTTACTCATCAACTTTTTAATGTTTAGGTATAACAAGCCTAACTTTTATTATCATATATTTTTTAAAATATTATAATTGTTTAAGAATAAGAATATATGCAGTTGTAATCAAGGTAGGGTTATGGGCAAAATGAAATTTAATTTAAAAATACGAAGAAGAATTTTGGATTGTCATGTGTTATTTTATTGTTTTTATAAAAAGTGACTTTTTGGTTATCGTGTCAAATACGTCAGGTCATTGTGTCGAATACGTCAAGTTATTGTATCTAATAATTTTTAAAATTGTGTTTTACATTCTAAATCATTTCATGTTTTTTTTCTCATTATTTTTCTGTATTATAAAGATTTATTTTATCATCATAAATAATAATATTATTTCACTATTGTATTTTTCAAAAGTAATCATTTAAAAAAACATAATTGTGTTCAATAAAACACAATGACTCATTCATCATTGTGTTTTATATTTTATATTACTTTTTATTATTTTAGTGTTATTTTTTAATGTACTAAATAAATTAGTTATTATTTTATCATTGTCTTTTACATACTAAATTACACGATAATGTTAAATTTAATATTATTTTTTCAAAACTCATTATTTATAAAAATAAAGTGGTGTGTAGGAAAACACAAATAAAAAAGCGAAAAAAAACATAATGACATGCTTTTTATAACTTTTATATATTGATATTATAACTATCTATATATTAAATTTGAAGTAAATAAATAGTAGATTTAAGGATTTTTTAATTTTAAACACAAAAGTTTTATTTATTTGGTTTTTGATCCCTTTTGATGTTGAGGTTTAACAAAAAATCTTCTTTACCCGGTTGAAGTAAACTTTGGTTTTGAAATGCGTATGGGCAATTGAGACTATACTTTATGTGACACCCTACATAAATTCCACATCGGTCGTGGACAAGAGAGATTCCTAGTTCATATAAAATGTCTTGCCTCTAACATCAACAACGTGTTCAGGTTGTGGATGAAATGAGAACTCCACAGCTAAGCGTGTTCAGGTTGAAGCAATCCAGGGATGGGTGACCTCCCTGAAAGTTTTCACCCGGGCAACCAAAAACAAATTCGTGAGCTCCTCGTGGGCAAAGCGGACAATATTGTTGGTGTGAGGGGCGGGGTGTGACAAAATGGTATCAAAGCCACTCTTGTGTCGTTTGGGATGTGGGACATATCTCACCAAGGATGGTGATTTCTCGGACTCATCAAGGACGATAAGTCCAGGGGGGTGCTTGTGGCACCCTACATAAATCACACTTCGGTCGTGGACATGAGAGATTCTTGATTCATAAGGAATGTTCTGCCAATAACATCAACAACGGGTTTTGAGCGTATTGGTTGTAGATGAGATGAGAACTCCACAGTTCAAGCATGCTCGGGTGGGAACAATCCAGGGATGGGTGACCTCCCTAGGAAGTTTTCAGTTGGGCAATCAAAAGCAAATCCGTGAGTTTCTCGTGGGTAAAGCGGACAATATTGTTGGTGTGAGGGCTCGGGATGTGACACTTTATCAGGCTATATATGGCTCCACCACACGTGTTTATTCTTATGTGCGTCTTGAGTTTGTCTACATTTAAACATCACTTATGTTTGGAGTCATTTGATATATAATATGTTTTTATCATCGGTATAAGTTCTAATTATTTTGTGTTTCAATGTAATTTTAGTTTGGAAACGAGTTTGGTCAATTGTAACATATACTTTATCTAGCAACATACGTCGCCGCCACAACATTCGGCGAGTAAAATGGCTAGTTATTTTAAAGATAGAAAACACTTATTTTATTGGTATAATTTTATTAAACAAAATAATGTCATATCCAAAAGTCAAGAATGTTTAAAGAAGTGAGAAAACCTGAACAAAAGTCAATAATTTTATTGATAATTTGATCTCAATTATTTATTGAAAAATATATGGTTAAATTCCTTCTTACATTTTTGAAATAACACACTTTTTTATTTGAACATTTACTTGGTATCCAATACAAATAAAAAATAAGGAGGTATTGGGTCTAAGTATTGCTTAAAAGCAAAACTACTCTGAGTTGAACCAAAGATTTCCTAATCGGGGGTTTTTTCCTGTAAAACAAATAGATAAGTCGTATTAAGAGAACACATATTCTTCAAAACAGGGTTGTGCATTTGTTATTCAATTTTTTTTAATAATTACCTTGTAATTTATTAAATAAGAGTAAATTACACAAAAAAGTTGGTTGTGTGATGTTCATTATTCTTTTTAGCAATTACAAACTTGACTTCTAGTGCTTACCATACGGTAAAATAAATTAGAAAATATGTTAGACCACATGAAATGGCAAGTCTATCATTTTTTAAGTATAAAGTTAAAACCTGTTACTCTTCCTTGCCTAAAGCACCAGAACATAACGTTAAAACAAAAAAAAGGCCAATTCTTTGATCTCTAAGAAGCATCTCATATCCGACTCTGCCTTGCCTAAGGCACCAAAACATGTCAAAAAATATGGCATGTACGATATTGAACAATATGCTTTAGATAAAATGTGTGAAGCATGATCCCTAAGGTGCCCCCCAAAAAATTTAGTTATAATGCAATATATATACACGTACAATAATTCCACGTAAAAGAATGCACAAATGAAATGTAATGAATGAAGAATACATATGATAATAAACAACATTAAAAATATCTTCATATCAAACCTAGGGCTGACAATTTTAGACACAAACACGAATACACGACACGAACCTACACGATCTTAACAGGTATTGGGTATGATCTTAACAGGTTTCGTGTACGAAACATGTAGACACGAATATACCTATTAAATTTCGTGTCTAAACAGGTATTTTACCTGTTTACCTGTTATGTACCCGTTAGTACCTGATAAATATTTTTAAAAAAATATAAATAATATAACATTAAAAATGCTTTATGTTCAGATCTTTCGGATGATTTTTGTATTATTAGTGTTGCTTGCTAAAAACTTCCTAAGGTACCCCCACTCCAAATCTTTCGGATGATTTTTGTATCACTAAAATGGTTCCTAAATATGTGTTATTAAT